>JAOPSE010000059.1:230926-453126 GCA_029449295.1 Zea luxurians
ATGATATGCAATATTTTAAGCCAAGATTCTTGAGAAGTTAGCATGTTTGACTCATACCTCACTAGGATGACTTAAGACTAACTTATGATATCACCACAGGAGGTTAATCAAATATCTAGAGATTCTTTAATCGTCACCACAAGTGCAACCTTATGATGTGACTTAAGATATTTCATATACATGCACTCACTAGCATGTAAGAGCCTAGATACACAAATATAATACAATAATTCATGGAGTGACACACCTTTATTCTACGCCACATGGCCTCCATTATAATCATGAATTTCCATCTTAGCTTTTGATAGGCTTGACATTTCAAGGAGAAACTTATCCTCCTCAAACGATCAAGAGAAACTCATTTCATTTCTATGGAACCATTCATCCTCATTTGAAGTTCTCCAAGGTGTGAGACTACACAACATGAACTTGAAAGAAATCATTAGTCTCACAAGATATAGGCTAAACTCTCCCTCAATTTGTGCATGCAAAGAGTACACAAAGTACACTTATGCACATTAACAATGTGAGGTTAAAGGAGATGTTTGTACTATATCTTGGCTTAACATAACATGCTTTATATAGATGATGAAAATTAAACCAATTGAAAGTTTAAGAACTGAAAGTATATCAATTGAAATCATGAAGGGTAAAGCATGCTAATATGAACATCAAACCTCATAATGAAGGATATTATATGATTATGTCACTTCTTCATTATTTGGTTTCAGGATAGTTCAACTTCCTTCTCGATTCACTGTGGTTTATTTTCTCTTTATGATTTCATCCAACCAAGCGATCTTGAACTTCATTCATCTTTGCTTGGTTCGATCATACTTGATATGAGACCCATTGAAACTCAATGATTAAAAGAACCAAGTCTCTTATATTTGTAGATTTTGAATCCATCTTGAAAGCACTTGGAAGGACCTTGTTGAAACACTTAGAAAAAAGAGCATTAGAAACACAAGAGAGGGTTTCACAAATGATGATCCTTATATGTGGATGGCAAATGAATCATCATTATTGAAACCAAAAGGATAGACTAAATTCCTTTAAATTAGTGCACACATATAGTTGATGTCAAAGTTATATGCACTATTGAACATTTTATATTGCAAGGAATTTAACCTATACTATGGTACATCCCACTAAGGATAGAATACTAAAACAACTGAAGGAGAGGAAGTTTTCATACCTTGGCCTCTTATCAACTTCTTACTTTAGTTGAATAGTATCTTTAAGCTTGTGATTTATCCAATTTAAAACAAGAACCATCTCTTAACATAGATTTTCTATGGATAAACTCAACACAAGAGATGACATTAGTAGCACAAGCACTAGTTTCTTATTTAGCAACCCTTTATATGTGGAAGGCAAGCGAGTTGCTAAAATAGAGAAACCTCATAATATGGACTAAATTTCGCTTGAGCCCTCATGCACAATATATTTTGAATGACATGGATAATGCATGGTTATTCAATGAAGTCTAAAGGGCTGACTTAATCCTATTATGGTGATTGTCTAATATAAAAGAATCAAATCCAAATTAATTAGAAAGAGTACATCACATAGTTTGGATTATTGACCATATGATAAGATTCATTTTTCTTCCAATTGGACTTTTACTTCATAATCAACAATTGATGTATACCCTCAAGTGCTCCCTCTTCCTTAGTGGCTACACAAGTCATAAAGGAAAAAGAATTGAAGATAATATGCACTTGAGATTCAATTGTTACCACCCTTGCTACTATCTCCAAATATGATTTATACATCCATTATCGAACACCCAGCTTGATCCATTTAAGGAGTGATCCTGCAAAACAAGTTTTAAGCTTCATATTTTGGTACCCAATTTGAATTGGGTCCTTTGAGATTAGTAGTAAGAGCCTTGGGTACCCACATTTCTTATTGTGGCCTTTCTCTTTGTGTAGGCACCCACATATACTTGACAACCATCTTACATGGTTTCAAGTCAATATTTAATCACATAGATAAAAGCTAGAGTTAAGAATAGGAGCCTTTTCTCCTTTTCTTGATACATCATTGTGTTGCCTTCTTGATGATGAACCTAGCTTGACCTTGGGTGCACCTAGCTTATTAAGGTTAATTGCACAAGCATTCATATCATAAAGACAAGTTATGCATGTAATTTACAACTTAGTGATCCAATTCAATGTGAAGCATATATACCGATTGAAGTAGATTTCTAAGTATCAAAATATGGGTTTCCAAATTTAGAGAGTATGGATCACTAATTGTACCTTTTACAGTTTAAAAATCATATCCATGTTAGTGCATATGTATGAGATGAATATCAAACAAAAAGATTCTTATGCACTTTTAGATTTAACTATAAGGGAATTTTAAACTGCATCAAGAGTAGCTATTAAAAAAAACAAAGATTACAATCCATATGAATGAGATACAAATTTACCATTTTGGATTGTCTTAGTATAGCTTACTCAAGGGAAACTTATTCTCTACGACACAAGATATATAATGTTCTCCACTAGATATGTGCATCAAGTATTTGAATGACTTACCACATGCACTTTCAATTCAGTTAAGAGTCTCATGAGGATACATTACATATCATGGTCAAGGCATGACAAATTTGCAATGAATTAACTTATGCCTAAGAATACTTACCACCATATAGAACGTACCATTTGTTATACCAATTTGATAGATCTTACTATCTGTGGTGGAGTCACCTTAGTATTCTTATTTTCATCATTTGTGGAGACTTCCTTCTTTGTTATCTCTTTTCCTTTTAAAAACTAGTCGATAAAACACTTTGAAAAGAGGCATTAGTAGTACAAGGAAGTATTTATGAATGATGATATCTATATATGAATGGCAAACAAATCATCATTTATGAGGCATAAAGGCATAAAATAATTCCTTTAAATTAATGCACATGGATGAGTGAATTAATAATATGCACCAATTTACAAATTTAAGCCAAAAGGAATTTAACCTTCATATTGGCATTTCTTTTCATAAAATAGATTATTACCAATTGAAAGAATGCCACTTGAAAGGAACTATTATTGGTCACATACCAAATGAAACAACTAGTTCCATACCTTTGCCTTGAGCATTCCTAATCTTTCTTTGTTTGAAGATTAACCTTTAATGCTTGTGATTTTACCAAATGAAAGAGCATAATCTCTACTTATGAATTTCCATGAAATGGCTTAAAAGAGATTGCATTAGAAACACAAACAATAGTTTCCTATTTAGAAACCTCTAGTATATGAATGACAAGAAGGTTACTAAAATAAGGAAACTTCATGATATGAACTAAATTGCCCTTACAAGCATCATGCATAACACCAAAATTAAACAAGGTGAAAAAACATAATTATTTAATTAAGTTTACATGGCAAGTTTTAATTCATAGCATGGTGAGTGATTAATGTAGAAGACTCAAAACCAATTTAATGAGAATGAATACATCACATAGTATTGGTTAGATCTTCTTTGAACGTTGAATGTCACACTCCATTTGGGAAACACATTCTCATGTTGTGAAACTACATAAATCACTTCGATAAAAACATTAGTCTCACAACTCTAGTCATATAGAGAATTTCCCTTTTGGTAAGTGCTTTAAGAATTTGAATTTCTTACTTAGCACTCTATTCATTTAAGAACATGGGATAATCCTCTTTATGTCTAGGTCATGGCAATAAATACGATAATCAATTTGAAATATGCCACAAGATACATACAACCAATTTAAAGCATGTAGATTGTCATAATATAAAAAATATGAACTTGCAATCTACCATATAATTAGATCCTTTCCAAAGCAAGGTAAAATCTTTTAAGTTCATTCTCAAGTGCTTCATTTTTCCTATGTGGCTACAAAAGACACAAAGGAATATACCAATTAAAAGCAATGTGCACTTAAGATTAATTGTTACCATCCTTTGGATATCACTTGGTTGTAGGCCTTTTTCTTGATTCCCACAAAGGTTAATCCTTATTCCCTACAACACAAGTTCTTGCTAGAGATGAATATGAAGTTAGTGATATAACAACTCAATTCATCTTTGGGTCAATTAAAGGATAGACAATGTAAGCTGATAGCTTGAGATAAGAATTAAGTTAACTGCTCAAGCACCCCAAAGCTTCATATCATCTCTGGGTACCTGCAAAACTTGTTAATTACACTTTGGTACCCATTTTTGGATGGGTCCACCAAGGTTAGCCAATAAGGACTTAGGCACCCAAATAGCCTTAGTCCTAGAATGTGGTGAACTCATCACCTTTCTAGCACAAGAGTCAAATTTGGGTCTCCTAAGCATATTTGAATGTATTGTTAAGTTAGGCTTAGGATTTTTACCCTTTGGACAAACCTTGAATAGATGACCCTTTTCACGGCAATTGTAACAAATGTGGTGCTTGTCCTTGCAATGCATTTGCCCTTTGCTTTCATCCTTTTTGATGGTCATCTTTCTTGATCGTGCAAGGTTTTGGTTCTTCATGTGGGGGCATGAATCAATTTCATGACCCTTCTCCTTGCATCCATAGCACCTTCTATCGCTTCTCTTTGATCTTTCTTTGTTGAAGCACATAGGTACATTGTTAGAGCAAATAGTATGAGCATTAATTTTCTTACCATGAATTTTGCTCATGCCCTTCTTGGAAAGCTTGGTATTCTTTTGAAGGGGTTTTGTGCATGCTACGGTTGTCCCCTTCTCAAGCTTTTTCACCATATTATCACGGTTATCTTGAGAAGGTTGAGCATGACACTTTCCCTTCAAAAGAGTTAAGCTCCTTCTTAGCCTTCCAACTTCTTCCTTGAGCTCTTTATTTTCTTGTGTGATAGAAATATATCACTAATTCCTGAAATTTCTAGCTCAATGGAAGATTGGCTTTCTTGAGAGCAACATTTGTTAGCACATGATAATATAGTTTCTACTTGAGTACATGTGCATATGTGAGGTTGGTATGATTTCAAATTAGTTAACACAACCTCATGAGCCATTTCTAACATGATATGTGAATCCATAAATTTATTATGAGAGCACACAAGCATATCATGTTTTTCTTGCAAAGCTAGATTTTCAATATTTAGCCTTCTATCGTGTTCTTGAACATAACATTTTATTTTCTAATTGAGCAATATATGATGAATGATTAACAGCTTTAAGTTGCTCAATTGAAATGTCTTCATACCTTTGGACCAAATCATCATGAGAGCACTTTAGCTTCTCATGCTCTTTGGTCAACTTCTCTAAGTCTTCGATTTTTCTGATGAGGAAGTCTTCTTGCTTATGAAGCATTCCTTTTTGTTCTTCCGCTCTTTTCATGAGTTTGAGCAAGCTCATCCGATGTTTCTTGCTTAGCTGAGCGAAGAATTGTTGAAGATCATCCTCATCTTCACTATCACTTTCTTGCTCCTCCTCATCCTCACTTTCGCTTTCACTGTCACTCCCATTAGCGACAAAGCACATATGAGAAGTGGATTTGAAAGACTTGTGAAGAGGTGGATTCGTCGTTTGGTCTCCATCGATCATTTTCTTCTTCAATTTTGTTCTTTGCCTCATCTTCCTTCATTTTGAGGAACATCCTTTCGGCGATTCTCATGGCAAGATCTATTGCCCTAGGATCAACATCTGCACCAAAAGATGAAGTCGAGGCAATCTCAACTTTTCAAGCTTAGAGGCACTTTCGTTTCTTAGTCCCCCCGACATGATCTTTTCCTCACGCGGTTAAGCGTTAGAACGAGGATTAGGCTCTGATACCAATTGAAAGTTGCCTAGAGGGGGGAGGGTGAATAGGCAAGTTAAAACTTTTTCAACAAAAACTAGAAACAAACTAGGTAAAACCGTCCAGTGTCAAAACCGGTGCAACTGGTTTGAACGAGCTCAACTAAAGAATGAGATATAAAACTGAATTGATCTCGAAATTCACCCAGTTAACTTTGGAAATGAGATGTTCTAAATGATCCACAGGGTTCAAAGTAGTAGATCTAAGAAGGGCACTTCTCAAAATCCACACCCAAAAAGATATGAACAAATCTTCCACACAATGGTGAGAGAACGAAGAACACAAACAAACACAATGAGCAAGAACACAAGAGACACAAGATTTATCCCGAGGTTCGGTCACACCACCAAGGTGCCCTACTTCCTCGTTGAGACGCCCACAAAGAGCCGGGTCTCTTTCAACCCTAATCCTCCCTTTGCCAACCACAAAGGTCAAGCCCACACAATAATCTTTGCTCAAACGAGCGGGTAATACAAACTTTCTTATGGTCTTCCACAAGATTTGGAGACTCACAAGAGACACCTAGTCGTCTAGGAGCTAGAAGCTCCAAGAGTAATGAATCCACAAAGAACTCGATGTAGTACCAAAGCTCGAATCAAGAAGAAGAGCAAGAGAGATTTAGAGATGAAGCACAAAACCGCAGCTCTCAAGCTCACTCAAAGATTTCTCTCCAAAGATTTGAAATGGGAGATGCAAGAGATGTGTGTGAGAGAGAGGGAGGTGTTTCTTGGGTTAGAAATGGAGTTCAGATCGCGCTCACTACTGTGGGGTGAGAGGTAGGAGTGAGTATATATAGGTGGAGCTCAAAACTAGCCGTTTGGGCAGATTTTTCTGCCTGAGACCGGTTGAACCGCCCCTAGCAGGCCTGGCAACCTGTCTGCCAGTCTGACTGGCAGACTGACGCGCAGACTGACCGCAGACTAGTCAAAGTTGACCAACACCGGTTGAACCGCCCAGGGGGGCGGTTGAACCGCCCCTGACAGCTCCTGGCGACCTGTTTGCCAGTCTGACTGACAGACTGCAGATTAGAGGTCAGAGGGGTCAGAGACCAGCTGAACTGCCCCTCAGGACCAATTCAACCGGTCTTGACCAGTGAGTTAGGAGAAAACCCCAGCTCAACTGCCCGGAGGCAAGTTCAGCTGGTGTATGGTCAAAGAGGTTCACAGCTGAAGTTGAGTTCAGCTGAAGTTGAGAAAGCTCAACTCAGATGAAGTTCAGCTCAGCTGAAAAGCTCAGCTGCAGCTGAAGAAGCTCAACTCAGCTGAAGTCAAGTTCAGCTGGAAAGCTCAGCTGCAGTTGAAGAAGTTCAGCTGCTTTTTAGCAAGAACACTCTAGGTTTCTCAACCCTAACCACGGTCAACCATAGAACGTTTAAAGATATTTTTTGCTTTTCAAAAATAGCTTTTGAATAGAGAGGTTTGAGCTTTGGCAAACATCAACCTTCTTTTTGGATCCCCCTTTATTGTACGACGATTCCTATACTCAAGTTAAATAAAATAAAATGAAGTAAACTCCTTGAGTCATTGGTGTCTCATGTGTGATTTCTCCATGGCATTGCTTCATAAGGATCACAAACATCTTTGTCTCACCTTTTGAAGCAAACTCAAATCAAACCCTGTGACTTGTACCATATCACCTTATATGAGTTCAAATCATGGCTTCAAGTCACCTTACTGATGCATCAACATGTTATAACTCTTCATAGCTGATTAGTTCATCGACTTAGTGCAAGTACTCTCTTCTTCACCTTAGCCATGGTACCTCGGTCTACAAGCCGTTGCTTGGCCTTCACCTTCGCCTAGTTCCTCGAAGCCCTTTCCTTGCTATCTTCACCCTATCAAGCCATTCTTGAGTCACATCATATTGAGCATCCATTGAGAGAATCATTTCTTCAATATTGTGAACCTTGCTTGAATGTCTTCTAGATATAACTATTAAGATTAATCAAGCTCTAGTTTGATTCTCATAGAAGCATATATGGACTGATAGTAATATGGTCAAGCCAATTCACGATTCCTCATATCTTATTCACTTTGGCTTGACCTATCCTCTTAATCACTTCATCCTCTATTTTGATCATATGTATGTAGTGATTTCTCGGGTCTTGTCCATATATTCAAACCAATATAGAGATCATATAATATCCATTTGCATTGTCTCATTGGTTATTTAACCTCGTGTTGAACCTTCGTTCGCTGATCATTATACACTATTCAAGTATGTTCGTCATACTGAATTTCCTGTTCAACACTTAGCAAACTCGTTAGACCTTTAAATGTGTTGATATCCAAATCACCAAAACTCACAAAAGGGATGAATGCACTTTCAACCCAATAGGTCACGCTAGTCTATTTATCCTGTTTACCTTGTTTACCCCTGATTCACTTGGGTAGTTATGCTATTGCATTATATGGTTTTGGGTTAATATTTCATTATATCCATGTTCCAATTATTTGTTATGTTATTATGTTCACGTAAAGATCATTAATGTTAATTGGAACATGGAGCTTAACTTGAGAAACACGTGCCACCACAAGGGTGGAATGGGACGCCCTTGGCTGACTAATTAGGAAAGCTAGTGGAAGACTACCTTACCCGAAAGGGGTAAGATCAGTAGGGGAGTTGCATGCAAGGAGGTTCTTGGGTTGATTTTGTTGCGATGGCGGTCAGACGAGGGATTCTTGCAAGTGCTCTTCCCATAAACTGTAGCGGGTTTTCGGAAGCTAGTGAAACTTTGTAAAGGCCTCGTAGTGATCCCTAGCCATTCACCTCGGTAGTGTCTAAGGGTCTAGCTAAACCCTGGCGACATGGGATACACGACTTGTGGGTACAAGGTACAACCTCTAGAGTGTAAAACTGGTATACTAGCCGAGCTCACGGTCATGAGCAGCTCAGGACTCTCGCATGATTAATTTATGGAACTTAAATTCAATTTATCATCTGCATTGCATGGGTGTATTTATTAATTTTGTTTTATTATTTATTATGGTTTGGTATTTACTTATATTTAGTAATTGCTAATAAAATTTGACCAACTTATTAAAAGCAATGCTCAACTTTAACCCCTATTGTTGATCAGCCTTACACATCACATGAACTCCCACCTTTTGTGAGTTCATGCACATTATTCCCCAGAACTTGTTGAGCGATGAACATGTGTGAGCTCACCCTTGCTGTCTCACACCCCCAAAGGAGAAGAGTAGGTGGTTCAAGAGGAGCCATACAACGAGGAGTTCGATTCGATCTAGGTGGCGTCTCCCAGTTGACTTTCTGGCGCCAAGGATGGATTTTAGTTCGATCTATATTTATATTTTATTTTGTAAGACTTCGGCTATGTAATAATTACTCTGATTATATTGTGACATTTATCTCTATACACTCTGTTATTATATATGTTGTCTTCTTTGGCGCATGTATGAGAAGCACCTGGCTTTGTCCCTTAAATCCGGGTATGACAGAAGTGGTATCAGAGGAAATGTTGACTGTAGGACGAAACCTAAATAGAAATGGACAAAACCCTTACCTACTTACCTTACTCTGATTCTTTTCTAAACTTATCTTAATCTTTTCTCATCTATTTCCGCTTTACTCTGATTATTCTTACCTTTTCCTTCTAAAGACAAATGTGGATTTCACACTTTGAAATCCTGTGCCCAAAGTGACTTTTAGGAATAGGAGACCAATTCTTAGGAACAAAAACAAAACTATTTTTATAGGTATCTATACGCTTGAGTGCTTGTTCTTATGATACTTGTTTGATTTGTATCTTTGATTGAGTGTGATGAGTTGTGGAGTAATGTCCACAATTATATCTGCATATACATATAGACATAAATAGAATTCATAAGATAACTAAACAACCTAGATTATCCTCCATTAAAGTGTGTCTATTTTTGATAGAATCCTTTAAGTTGAGAAAAGAAATCTATCTATTCCTAATAGATCAATCTTATCTTAAAAGATTCTCAATTATCTTAATAGATTCTCTCTTACCTTAATAAATTCATCTTACCTTGAAGAGATTTTATCTTATCCTAGTAGATCTAACTAATCTTAAAAGATTCTATCTTATTCTTAGAGACTCATCTTGTCCTAATAAGCATACTTATCCCCACCACTTTGCTTATCTCATAATAGTGTAACAAACACGATCTATTCCAAAATAAATTAAGTAGATCTTATCTAGTCTAATCTGATTACACCAATTTAATCCTGATCCCATCTAATCGATCAGATGTAATCTAATGGACAAACATGTTAGATAATACTGGTAACATAAGATTGGATCCTACTGTTATAAATATGTTTTAACCTAAATTGGAGTCTTAGTCCAACCTGACCATATGCAACTACCTTAACCACCCGATAGTTGCATAACCCTCTGTTTTAACCGACAGAGATTCTGACTTACCTACACCATATAATCCCTCCTATCTCAAAAGATTCTAACATATCCTAATGATATATATTCTACCCTGGTAGATGGTAGATCCATCTAACGTTAACTAGTCTAATCTAGTTATATCCAATCTAAAGGGAGGGGCTTAAACGAGTCATTTAATACTAGTACTATAGATTAGACCATATTCCTATAAATGGGTTTTTAAATCTAATTTGGTGACTTAGACCAACTCGTCCATGAAATCACAAACTAGCCTATGTTATAGGTCGCCCAAACCCATTTATCCTAAAAGCAAAGTAAAACTCCGTTTAACCTACCTACCCCATGTACCGTGGATTGTTATCCCAACTCAGATAATGGGCATTTAACACCACGATCGATGGTCCTTAAATTAGACCCAAGAAGAAGGTTAACCTCGATAATGAAGAATATGAGTAGAAACGGATCTTCAGATGAATCAAGACCCACCACCCGGAATAAAAAGTCTCCCTTACCTAACTTTCTTTACCCCCAAAACTCCTCTACACTCACCAAATAGAAAAAAACATGATGTACCCTTGTTTCTATACCACACCTGCTAATGGCATAAAAAAATTCAGGTGTATAAAAAAAATACTAGAATCTCATAAAGATAAAGTCAGTTGGACATGCTCAACTAAATGGTATTCTTAAATAGGATTATGGAATCTAGTGTGATCTAATCCAGTGTGGTCTGCTTAAACAGATTAGTGGTACTTGGACCCTACTAGCCAGGTTAACTTAACTTAGCATATTAGATCAACTCGACCAAAGGCAAAAGAGTTAACCCAACCTTAGAGTCACGATGAATTAATTAATTATCTGTCCCCCACCTAACATCAAATGAGATTTTAATCTACATCATGTAGTCTATCTCACCCATATCTATCTCATTTTGATAGAATCTATCTTACCTTTGGATATTCACCTTATACGACTAGTTATCCCAATCTGGACATAAAACAAAGATTAAGCCCTGCTAAAGAATCTTCAGATCATAACCAACTACTGGCCTATTCATTCTGCTTACCAATACTTTTCCTTGCAAAACTATATTCGCATATGCTTCTAACTTTCATGGTCAATACCAGGAAGGGAAGGTTATCAGGCAACAACAAACAGAAATGAATCCTCCAAAATCCTCCACCGGTTGGAATTGATCAAGTGGTTGCCACCCAAATGATGCTAATACAACAAATGACAAACATGGTTACCGAATTGCAAAGTCAGATAAGACAAGAACGCGAGGAAATACGTCAGGACCAGGTAGAGATACGTCAAGAAATAGGCAAGCACAGTTGAAAAAGACAACGACAACAACAACCTCCACCACCAGTTCCACCAAGCTATATAAACATATATATATATTACTACTACTATTTGTAAGATCTAAGTGTTACTTTAGTTAGTAGTTGGTATGATACTATTTTAGTTGGAATAATAAAGTCTAATTGACCCCATGTGTTGTTAATAAAGTATGCATCATGCTGAGATTTTGTTTGTGCATATGTTTTGGAGATAACATAGTTATATATCCCTTTTCTTACAAATCTCGAGGACGAGATTTCTGTTAAGGGGGGGTAGGATTTGTAAACCCTAGTATAGAGTCCCCATGGCTCATGTCATTGAGAATAATAAAGGGACCCTTTGGGTTATGTGACTTATTTATGAGACATGTTTTCTTGCAAATAATACCGAATACAAACTTATGAAACTCGTGCATCATGCTAGACTTCCTTTATTTGTGCATTAAAACTCAAACAAATAAGTAAAACAAGTATAACTTCAAAATCCAATTTGAGATTTTAAAATATGGGAGCAAAGGAATTGAAGAATGAATATAAATAATAATAATATTAATAATACCAGTGAGATTGTGGCAAAACATTGATAGTATTATTCATATTAGAGTGCTATTAAGATTTGAGAATTTGAGATTCAAACCAGCAATTCAAATCTATTTCGAATTATTGAATTAGAGAAAAGAGGAGAAAAAGGAAAACCATGTGCACTATAAGGAAAATATAGACAAATAAATATAATTTTTCATTGAACATGTAATCTCTGTGTGAAACTCACTAAAGAATTTGAATTTGAACAGTAGAGTTTAAAATACATTCAAATGGCATTAGAAAAGAATTAAGAGTAATAAAAAAGAGGAAGGCGCTATGACTGGTTGTGGGCTGAATCTGCTCCCTGCTCGGCCCAACAACACAGTCGCATAGCCCTGCTGGTCCACTACCACATGCGTTTCACCAACAAATGGGGTCCGGGCGTCAACCAGTCTTCCTTCTGCGCAGACTCCTTTCCACTCACCGACAGGTTGGGCCGGATTGTCAGGACCTTCTCCCAGCTCCAGTTCAGTCGCAAACAGCCGTCCTGTATTGTGGACTTCACAACAACCTGCGCGCGCGCCGGGAGCGGATGTTGGACCTCGCGAGCGTATCTTGGACCCGGCCCGTCCTCTCATTCTCCCCCGTGAAGCCAGCACCGCGTACCTAGTCAATTCCTACAGGATTGCCGGTGCCCGTTGCAACAAACTTCGAGTCCACATCCATCCCCTCGGCCGGTGCGTTATTCCCATCGCCGCATCATATATCCGCACACACCAAGCCATCAGCGCCATGGCGATCTCCACCTGGAGTGTGCGCCTTCTCCTACCCCTAGATCCACGCGCTGAACCAAAAACGGCCCGACCGGTGCTCTTGGGTATAAAACCTCCAGCCGCGAGCCTCTCGTCCTCTGTTGGGCATACCTAAGCACCACGAGACTGCCAGGAAAGGAGTGCTTGAGGCCCTGTCCACCGGCGATCTGCTCGACGGCGTTGGTCTCGGTGTTTGACCGGTGGTGCGGTGCTCGGCCAAGGTTGCGCGCTAGGCGTCTGGGAGGTTTCCCTCGCATGTCCGTCGACGGGAGGTCTGCACTTCCTTGCCGGGCATTGAAGACTGCGTGGGCGCCGTCATCCGGCTGTGTCGCGGACCAGAGCGAGCTCGGAGAGGTGGCGAACGCTTGGACCTGTGCCTCGCTGGCAACCGCATTCTATCGGTGGACGGATCTCAGCAATTCCTTACCGGTGAACTCGACTTGCCTTGGGGCCGAGCTGTATCAAGGCCGCAGGATCGGGATCCCTCCGTGGTACGTAATACTCCATATCATTTAAATTAGTCGCTCCTCTGAGTAGATCGGTGGTCCCTAGTGTTGGGGCACTGGTTGGGCCTGGGCGCATGCGCCAGCCATGGTGCCGCAGCGGTGCAGGCTTGTCGCTGGTGCGGCAATGGCGGACGAACGGCTCCAGCTGTGGCCTCTGTCATATCGTATGCCAGGCGTTGGAGCATAGTTTCGTCCCGGGGTTGAAGGTGATGGCCTTTGCCATGGATCTGGTATTGCACGGTTGAGATTGGGCCAAGCATATAGGTTCGGCGAAATTTGATCTAGAGCGTAGATCAGGCAATGTGTGAGTGAGGTTTAATGGAGGTGATTTTATATCACGGCCATCGGATCTAGATCGGGCGGGTAAGAATAGATCGCGCCTTCATTAAATAGTGGACATCGATCTTCGATTCGACGGTCCGTATAACGTACCGATTCGTGTTATAGGCGATCTAATCTGAGCCCTTGGTTCTAGATCCAACGGCTCTGAGTGCACGATACCCCTTCAGCCGTGGCTTTTTGCTAAAGAGATCATGGACTTGTAGGATATGAACCCGCCATCCCTTATAACTTTGCGCTGTGTCTGGTGTTTCTTGCAGAGACCCCTAGGCTTCTCTGTTTTCATGCGCCCAATCCAGAGATTTACAAAATTCAGTAAAAGTGATTAGAAAATGATTTTTAATGTGAAAATAAATGCTAGAATGTGTTTAATTCATAGAAAATTCATATGAGCTCCAAATTGATCCAATCCAGTTCCTATAATTTTATAATATTATTGTTTATCATCTAGTGTCCTCTGTTTTGACATGAAAACCATATTAAAATGTATATCTCAATTAATCTTGTATCAAATACATAAAACCTTTAGAAATTCATAACTTAAAATCCATAACTCCAAATTGACTCATTCCAGTGGCATTAATTTTGTTTACGTATTGTTTATTCACCTAGTACTTTTATCTAACCATGAAACTTGATTTAAAATTATTCACATGAATTACTCTATTCTAGGTACGTAATAACTTCAGAAATTCATAATTTGATGACCGTAACTCCGATTTTAGTGGTTCTCGATCCCACGATCTCGACGCAACGTGTAGATCATTGTTGTACATTTTGTTATTATGTTTGGTGTGATGTTAATCTTGTCTATACCATGTCTGTTTGTATTGCTACGACTAGCAGTGAGGTCACGAGGATCTGAAGAATCATCCTGGTAACTGTAATCTCAAGTGCCAGGCAAGTTGTGCCCTTGACCACTTTTGTTACCCAATAATGTTCTTTAATATCACTTATTCAAGCATAGGTTTAATTTTGATGGGACCCAATAGGTCACCCTAGTCTGTTTATTCTGTTACCCTTGTTTACCCCCTGATTCACTTGGGTAGTTATGCTATTGCATTATATGGTTTTGGGTTAATATTTCATTATATCCATGTTCCAATTATTCTGTTATGTTATTTATGTTCACGTCAAGATCATTAATGTTAATTGGAACATGGAGCTTAACTTGAGAAACACGTACCACCACAAGGGTGGAATGGGACGCCCTTGGCTGACTAATTAGGAAAGCTAGTGGAAGACTACCTTACCCGAAAGGGGTAAGGGCACTAGGGGAGTTGCATGTAAGGAGGTTCTCGGGTTGATTTTGCTGCGATGGCGGTCAGACGAGGGATTCTTGCAAGTGCTCTTCCCATAAACTATAGCGAGTTTTCGGAAGCTAGTGAAACTTTGTAAAGGCCTTGTAGTGGATCCCTAGCCATTCACCTCGGTAGTGTCTAAGGGTCTAGCTAACCCTGGCGACATGGGATACACGACTTGTGGGTACAGGGTACAACCTCTGCAGAGTGTAAAACTGGTATACTAGCCGAGCTCACGGTCAAGAGCAGCTCAGGACTCTCGCATGATTAATTTATGGAACTTAAATTCAATTTATCATCTGCATTGCATGGGTGTATTATTAATTTTGTTTTATTATTTATTATGTTTTGGTATTTACTTATATTTAGTAATTGCTAATAAAATTTGACCAACTTATTAAAAGCAATGCTCAGCTTTAACCCCTATTGTTGATCAGCCTTACACATCACATGAAACTCCCACCTTTTGTGAGTTCATGCACATTATTCCCCAGAACTTGTTGAGCGATGAACATGTGTGAGCTCACCCTTGCTGTCTCACACCCCCACAGGAGAAGAGCAGGTGGTTCAAGAGGAGCCATACAACGAGGAGTTCGATTCGATCTAGGTGGCGTCTCCCGTTGACTTTCTGGCGCCAAGGATGGATTTTAGTTCGATCTATATTTATTTTTATTTTGTAAGACTTCGGCTATGTAATAAGTACTCTGATTATATTGTGACATTTATCTCTATACACTCTGTTATTATATATGTTGTCTTCTTTAGCGCATGTATGAGATGCATCCGGCTTTGTCCCTTAAATCCGGGTGTGACAAAGGCAAGGGCGGCTGAGGTTTTATCTCCTGGCGTGGTCAATCGGGTCGTGCGTGTGAGAATCGCGTCAGCGGGCGTGCCCGCCATGCTCGCGTTTCCGTTGAGGGGGAGAGGGCTGACCATACGGGTCCACCAGACAGAGACCCAATGCGGCGGTGTGAATGGTGAGTGGGCCCGGTTTTGGTAGTAGCGCACGCTTAGCACGCCATCGCGATAGTGTAGCTGGCATGTGGGCTCGAGTCGCCAGCAGAACAAAATCCCAGAGCGGCTGACGAGGTGGTCCCCGCGTGCCAGTCTGTGTGCGCGCGTGAGAGCATGGGTCAGGTGGGAAAGTAAGCGTAGTTGGGCCGGAAGTGGTATAGCGAGCCCAGTTGGGTTCTTTTCCTTTTTTTTTCTTTTGCATTTTCTTTTCTTTTCTTTCTCTTTTCTTCCTTTTCAAATTTAGATTTCAAATTTGAATTTATATTTTTGAAGTTCATACTTAGGTTAAATTTAAATAACCATATGAACCGAATCTAATTATTTTTTATATTTATTTTATCTCATTTGTATAACATTTTCTTCTCTTTTCTCAAATTCTAAAATTCTATTTTAAGTCTAAATTCTATTTTGAACATCAATGTCTTTCTATAAAATTTTATTACTAATATATATACACACAAATAAAGTTCTCAGCATGATGCACATATTGTTTTAGGTGTCTTTAGTTAATTAATTACTTTTGTGGTATTTGTTCATATGTACTAATGAATAAAGGCAACACATATAGGGAAAATAATCTCATTTCTTATGCTTTTACAAATTTGGGTATTACAAATCCTACCCCCCTTAACAAGAATCTTGTCCTCGAGATTTAGGAAGGACTAGGGAAAAGATGGGGAAATTCTATCCGAAGCTCTTCTTCTCTCTCCCAAGTAGCTTCATCTTCTCCATGGTGACTCTATTGTACTTTGCACATCTTTATCACTTTATTTCTTGTAACTCGAGTCAAAGTATCAAGAATCTTGATAAGATATTATGTATAAGTCAAATCACCCTGAACACTGAGTTCTTCCATTGGTAACTGTTCTTCAGGGACACGGAGACACTTCTTTAGTTGAGACACGTGGAATACATCGTGCACATCCGACAGATGATCAGGTAGCTCGAGTTGTTATGCCATCTCCCAAACTCGCCTAAAGATTCTAAAGGGTCCAATAAAGCAAGGGGATAATTTGCCTTTAACTTTGAATCTCCTCATTCCATGAAGTGGTGACACTTTGAGGTACACATGATCACCTTCCTCAAACTCCAGTGGTCTTCTTCTATTATCAGCATAGCTCTTTTGCCTGGTCTGAGCTACCCTCAAGTTCTCCTTGATTATACGGACTTGTTCTTCTGCCTCTTGAATAAGTCTAGGCCCAAAGAATTGTATTTCTCCAGTCTGGTCCTAATATAGAGGAGTCCTGCACTTCCTGCCATATAAAGCTTCAAATGGTGACATCTTCAGACTGGCCTGGTAACTATTATTATATGAGAACTCTGCATATGGTAGACTCTTGTCCCAACCGCCTCCATGCTGAAGGGAACATGCTCTCAACATATCTTCCAATACTTGATTAGTTCTTTCAGTCTGTCCATCAGTTTGAGGATGATAGGCCGAAGTGAAACTCAACTTCGTATCCATATTCTCATGAAAGCTTTTCCAAAATCTGGAGGTAAACTGTGAGCCTCTATCAGAAACAATCTTCTTTGGTACACCGTGTAAACACACAATCCGAGCCATCTATAACTCTGCCAACTGCGAACCTTTATAAGTAGTTTTGATTGGAATGAAGTGAGCCACTTTGGTCAGTCTACCCACAACCACCCATATGGAGTCATAACCTTTCGGGATGCGAGGCAACCCGACAATGAAGTCCAAACCAATCTCTTCCCACTTCCATTCGGGTATCTTTAACGGGTGCAATAGTCCAGCTGGTCTTTCATGTTCAGCTTTGACTCTTTGACACACATCACACATAGCCACGTGTGCAGCCACATCTCTTTTCAGCCCATACCACCAGTACTTCTTCTTCAAATCCTGATACATCTTAGTGCTACCAGGATGAATAGAATAATCGGAGTCATGGGCTTCCTTCAATATAGTCTCACGAAGGCTGTCAATCTCAGGAACACATATCTGGTCCTTGAACCATACTATGCCTTGCTCATCCTCCGTGAACTCTGGACCTCTACCTTCAGTAATCAGATCTTTGATCTCTTGGATTTTAGCATCACCAGTCTATCCCTTGCATATTTCCTGCTCCAAGGTAGGTTCCACTTCAATAGTGACTCCTTCAGTATATGCAACTATTCCCAGGTTGAGTCTCCTGAAATCCTCAACAATCTCATCGGGTAGCTGGGCAACAATAGCTGCATGGACGTGTTCCTTCCGACTCAAGGCATCCACAACTAGATTCGCCTTGCCCGGGTGACAATGAATCTCCAAATCACAATCCTTTATGAGTTCCAACCATCGGCGTTGTCTAAGGTTGAGATCCTTCTGAGTGAATATGTATTTCAAACTCTTGTGATTGGTGTACACTTGGCACTTGGTTCCATAATATAATGTCTCCATATCTTAAGCGCATGCACTACGGCTGCCAGTTCTAAGTCATGAGTAGGATAGTTCAATTCATGTTTCCGCAACTGACGAGACGCGTAGGCAATCATGTGTCCTTCTTGCATAAGAATACATCCCAAGCCTTGGCCACATGCATCACAACAGATATCAAATCCCTTCTGTAGATCTGGCATAACCAACACTGGGGGTGACATCAATCTCAACTTCCGTTGATTAAAGCTATCTTGGCACTTCAAGTCCCACTTAAACTCTCTCCCCTTCTCCAGAAGTGAGGTCATAGGCTTAGCAATTTTAGAGAACCCTTCAATAAATCGCCGGTAGTAGCCTGCAAGTCCCAAGAAACTTCGGATTCAGTAACTGTACTAGGTATGCTCCACTCCACTATCTCCTTGACTTTAGCAAGATCCACTGAGATTCCACCATTAGAGATGATATGTCCAAGGAATGGCACTTCGTCCATCCAGAACTCGCATTTGCTGTACTTGGCATAGAGTTGATTATCCCATAACTTTTGTAGCACCAATCGCAGATGTTCCTCATGATCACTATCACTCTTGGAATAAATAAGAATATCGTCGATGAATACTACGACGAATCTGTCAAGTACTCCATGAACACCTTATTTATCAAATTCATAAAATATGCTGGTGCATTAGTTAGTCCAAATGACATAACTGTGAATTCATATAAACCATATCGGGTTGAGAAAGCTGTCTTGGGAATATTAGAAGGCCTAATATTCATTTGATGATATCCCGATCGGAGATCAATCTTCGAGAATACCCTAGCACCTCTCATTTGATCAAATAAATCTTCAATGCGGGGTAACGAATACTTATTATTCATAGTAACATCATTAAGGGATCTATAATCCACACACATCCTCTGTGATCCATCCTTCTTCTGTACAAACAGAACTGGCGCTCCGCAAGGTGAGGAACTTGGATGAATGTACCCAGCCTCCTGTAATTCCGTTAACTTCTTCTTAAGTTCTTTTAACTCCTCTACAAACATCCTGTATGGCTGTTTAGAAATAGGAGCAGTCCCAGGTAAGAGATTAATGATAAACTCAACTTCCTTATCTGGTGGCATTCTGGGTAACTCCTTTGGAAAGACATCGGGAAAATCCCTAACCACACAGATGTTGTCACCATCAAACTTTCCATCTACTAAGAATACAATAGGTCTGGTAGAGGCAGTTACTATAATTTCAACTTCAAATCTTTCTCCTTTAGAGCTGGTGAGTTCTATAGTACCCCTAGCACAATGTATAACGACCTTTGCCTTTCTTAACCATGACATACCAAGGATCAGATCTATACTACTTTCCTCTAATTCTATAGGGGTAGCCTAGAATTCTCTTCCCATAATTGTCAATGTCAATCTATGTGTCATATAATTTGCCTCAATAGACCCTTTAGGTGTAATTACTACCATTTGTGTTTTCATATTTTGTAGTGGTAACTCATTTGTGTTGGCGTATCGAGCAGACATAAATGAATGTGTAGCAGCAGAATCAAATAATATTGCTATAGGAATTGCATTAATATAAAACATACCAATAGCGATGTCAGCTCCTTCAGCAGTAGCATCAGCACTAACTTGATTAACCTTGGGCAATACTGAATCCCTTGCCAGATCCTGGAGTCTGCTGCTTGTTCTGCACGAGGGTAGTAGCAATCCTCTGCGGACAAACATTAGCATAATGCCCAATCTTACCACACTTGTAGCATGTGGTGCCTGCACTCTGTCCTGAGAATTTCGCCGGGGTGCTAGTGGGGGCAGCCTAACGAGTCGCTAGAGTCCCCTGTGGTGTGTACTGAGCTGAGCGCTAGCCTCCTCCAGTGCGAACCGATGTACCCTAGGGTGGAACGTAGCGAGGGTGAACGCTGCTGCTCCCTTGAACCTAGGATATCGCCTTCCTCTTCATGTCCCCCAGCTGAACACGCTTGTGTTCAATGGCTAGGGCCTTGTCAAGCAGCCTCTGAAACGACGGAAATGTATGAGCCACTAAAGCATATTGCAGAGGCCCATTGAGTCCTTCAATTAAGTGTTCCTGCTTCCTCTCATCTTTAGCCACTTCATTTGGTGCATATCTTGAGAGCTAAATGATCTGTCGCGATACTCACTAACTGACATGCTCCCCTGCTTCAGCGACAGAAACTCTTCCTTCTTTATCTTCATCAGTCCAACAGGTATATGATTGTTCCTGAACTGAGTAGCAAATTCCGCCCATGTGATAGTATCAGCAGCATCATGGGCAGCGGTGTAGGAATCCCACCAATCAGCAGCAGGACCAGTTAGACGACCAGAAGCATATAGAACCTTCTCCCAGTTGGAGCACTGTGCAATCATCAACATCTTCTCCACAGACTTCAACCAATCATCAGTGTGCAGAGTATCTGGAGAGTTGGCGAACATCGGTGGCTTGTGGCTCATGAACTCCCGGTGCTTGTCCCAGGGTGAAAGTGGTGGTGGTGGTAGTGGTGCTTGCTGCTGTTGCACCCTTCACCTCCTAGCGCATCTCCTCCCTCTCTTGGCTCATCTCCTGACGCTCCTGTCTCATCTATGTGTGCATATCTACCATAGTAATCAGCCATCTGTTGCATTATCCGCATCTGGGCTGCAACTGCTAGATCAGCCCCAACCTGGTGGAGGATTTGGAGGATTCATCTCGGCTTGTTGTTGTTGCTGTCTAAGTACCCTCCGGTTGAATGGGTTGGTAGGTAGATCAATTCCGCCTCCCTTCCTGGTATTGACCATCTGAGTTAGAAACACATGGTAAGAAAGAAAGAATTATAGACAAGGCAAGTAATTATGAGACATGTTACTTTGGGGGTTTTATTAGCTAAGTAGTTTAGTGTGTCACCTACTAAAGCTAATACATTACCTTATGGTGGTACATGCTAAGATGCCCAACTATAATGTTTCAATCAATCAAAGAAGCAAATCAGACATTTATCATTAGGACATTCAACCAATATTTTTAAATAGGGAAAATAGTTTTAATTTTGTCTTAGGTCTCCTAAAATGGTCATAAATGTAGGATTCCAAGGTGTGAAATCCATCTTGTCTTAGAGTAGAAAAGATAAGAATAATCAGAGTAGAACAGCAAAAGGTGAGACATGATCAAGATAACTATATAAAGAATTAGAGTAAGGTAAGTAGGTAAGGGTTTTGTCGATTTCTATCTAGGTTTCGTCATACAGTCAACATTTCCTCTGATACCACTTTTGTCACACCCAGATTTAAGGGATAAAGCCGGGTGTGTCTCATATGTGCACCAAGGAAGAACAACACATATAATATAGAGTGTATAGAGATAAATGTCACAATATCATAAAGTAATTATTACATAGCGGAAGTCTTACAAAATAAAAGATAAATATAAAGCGAACTAATGTCCATCCATGACGCCATAAAATCGACTGGGAGACGCCACCTAGATCAAGTCGAACTCCTCATTGTGCGGCTCCTCCTGGGCCACCTGTTCTTCTCCTATGGGGGGGTTTATATATCGCAAGTGTGAGCTCACAAAAGATCATAGCTCAACAAGTCATAGGGAATAATGTGCATGAACTCACCAAAGGGGGGAGTTCATTTGATGTGTAAGGCTGATCAATAATAGGGGTTAAAGCTGAGCATTGCTTTTAATAAGTTGATCAAATTTTATTAGCAATTACTAGATGTAAGTAAATACTAATCCATAATAAGAATATAACAAAATTTATAAATAATCCCATGCAATGCAAATGACAAATTGAATTTAGTTCCATAATTTAATCATGCGAGAGCCTTGAGGTGCTCATGACTGCGAGCACGTCTAGTATACTAGTTTTACACTCTGTAGAGGTTGTACCCTGTACCCACAAGTCATGTTACCCATCTACCAAGGGATCATGACTCCCATACACCTCTACCAAGGAAGTGAGGCAGGGCAACACTACGAGGCCTTTACCTAGTTCCACTAGCTTCAGAAAACCCGCTACATATTTCTAGGAAGAGCAATGCAGGAATCTACCGTCTGACCGCCATCGCAGCAAAATCAACCTGGGAACCTCCCTACACGCCTACTCCCCTACTGCCCTTGCCCCTATCGGGTAATGTAGTCCTCCACTAGCTTTCCTAGTTAGTCAGCCAAGGGTGTTCCATTCCCACCCTTGTGGTGGCACATGTTTCTCAAGTTAAGCTCCATGTTCCAATTAAAAAATAATGATCTTGACATGAATAAATAAATAAAATAACAGAATAATTGGAACATGGACATAATGTAATATTAATCCAAAACCATATAAAGCAATAGCAAACTACCCAAATGATTCAGGGGTGAACAGATGAAAGGATAACCAGACTAGGGTGACCTATTGGGTCCCATTGAAATTAAACCTATGCATGAATAAATGATTATAAAGAACATTATTGGATAATAAAAGTGGTCAAGGGCATAACTTGCCTTCAATGAGCTCCTGCTCAGGCAACTTCTACCTGCTGAACTCCGGGATCCTCAGCCTCTGGCTGTTCTACTCGCCACAATATAAACAAGCATAGTATAAAGAAGAAATTAACATCACACCAAAAATGTATACAAAATACATATTAATAATCTACATATTAAAATGAGATCATAGGAAAAAGAATCATTAAATTTGGAGTTATGGATTTTAAGTTATGAATTTCCAAAGGTTCTATGTATTTGGTATAAGATTAACTAGGAGATAAATTTTAATGTGGCTTTCATGTCAAAACAGTGGCACTAAATGATAAACAATAATATTAGAAAATTATAGAAACCGGAATGGATCAATTTGGACTTGATATGAATTTTCTAGGGATTAAATAAGTTTTTGTAATTGTTTTTATATTAAAAATTCATTTCCTAAATGATTTTATCGATTTTATTATCTATCTGGAATGCGCGCCAAATACCAGAAAAGACATGGGCTAACTCATAAGTTTCCTAAGACTCAACGCACAGCCGAACTGGACTGCGGGTTAATTCTTAAATTCTTAGGGGTTCTTGTGCAAAGCTTACACCGTGAAGGGTTATCGGGGTGTTCTGACCGCCAGATCTAACGTGAACGACCCAGATTAGCCCTATCATCAAACGAACTAGTACACGATCTTGGCAGTTGGATCAGTGATCCACGATCCACATTCACCGAGCCCACGATCTAATCGCCACCACTGGATCCAACGCCAGCGGCACGGATCCCACTGGGCGAAGGTGTATCCTATCATCTGATCTCGACCGTCTACCCCAAGATCTACGGTTATGCCGGCCTCGACCTCACTTCCGGTGAACATCCAGCGGCGGCGCCCTCACTCCGGTGGAGAGCCACCGGAAAAAACCTCAACCCGAAGCACCGGGCACAAATTCCTCTAACCGAGATGATCTACACGTTGCAGAGAATGACCCGAGTACATGGGCTGAACTTATAGGGGGTAAAAACGTGTGCACGAGCCCTGGCCACGGCGCGCGGTGGCTGCACATCACCGACGAGCAATTGCCAGGTGACACAGTGCATTTTCCCGATCAATTCTAGGTGCAAACGGAGGAGGAGATGTAGGCGCATGTCCTTAGGAGTACTTACAGCTAGCGAAGCGGCGGAGGTAGCCTTCCCTATCCAGTCAGCGACGTTTCTCCCTTCTCTCTGGTGGCGGTGGCGGCTCTGGGAAATTAGGTTGATTGCGGACCCAATGGAGCAGCGGAACGGAGGAAGGCAAGGGCAGCTGGGGTTTTATCTCCTAGCGTGTTCAATCGGGTCGTGCGTGCGAGAATCATGCCAGCGGCATGCCCACCATGCTTGCGTTCCGTTGAGGGGGAGAGGGCTGACCATACGGTCCACCAGACAGAGACACAACGCGGCGGTGTGAATGGTGAGCGGGCCCGGTTTGGCAGTAGCGCACGGTCAGTGCGCCGTCGCGATAGTGTAGCTAGCATGTGGGCCTGAGTCGCCAGCAGAGCAAAATCCTAGAGCGGCTGACGAAGTGGTCCCCGCGTGTCAGTCCGTGTGCGCGCGCGAGAGCTCTAGTCAGGTGGACCGCGTAGTGGGAAAGTAAGCGGAGTTGGACCGGAAGTGGTACAGGAGCCCAGTTGGGTTCTTTTCCTTTTTTTCTTTTGCATTTTTTCTTTTCTTTCTCTTTTCTTCCTTTTCAAATTTAGATTTCAAATTTAAATTTATATTTGTGAAGTTCATACTTAGGTTAAATTTAAATAACCATATGAACTGAATCTAATTATTTTATATATTTATTTTATCTCATTTGTATAGTATTTTCTTCTCTTTTCTCAAATTATAAAATTCCACTTTAAGTCTAAATTCTATTTTGAACATCAATGTCTTTCTATAAAATTTTATTACTAATATATGCACACACAAAATAAAGTTCTCAGCACGATGCACATAATATTTTAGGTGTCATTAGTTAATTAATTACTTTTGTGGTATTTGTTCACATGTATTAATGAATAAAGGCAACACATATAGGGAAAATAATCTCATTTCTTATGCTTTTACACATTTGGGTATTATAGAGGTGAGCGTGCTCCATCTACTCCATCCACTGCTTCCTTCTTTGCGTGTATGTATATAGTTTGATTTGCTTGTATACGTGCTGCGACGAGCTGACACTCCTTGTATGTAAGTTGATATTGTTAACAAATTTGTGTACATGTTGCACTCCTTTGCGTATACTCAGTTAAATTGTACCTGACAAATTAAAGGATTTAATATTTAATTGTGTTGTATGTAAGCTAATATTGTTAACAAATTTGAATTTCGGTCCTTTGTTCCTATATTTTCACCTTATGTTTTTTGTACTTATAATTAAATTAGTTACTTTTGTTCTAGTAACCTAAGTAGTGGATTTATATTTGGTTGTATTATCTCGGGTGGTCTGGCTGAAGGGTGAGCTATGCCAACTGCTAAAGAGAGAATATTAGGTGTTCTAGATATCAAATCAATATATTAATGATTAGGAAGTTAAAAGCAAATTACATGTTCTAGATATCAAATCAATATACTAATGATGAGGAAGTTAAAAGCAAGAGAAAGAAGCAAAAGAGGGTTGTTGTATTAGCTGATTCTATTATGGCTATAATTGCAAACATGTATTAACGAGGGAGACCTAGACACATTGTAGATGCTAACAAAGTTCAAGAGATAAATGCTGGGTGTAGAAAACAAATGCTATGTAATCTGTACCATTGTTCAAATATCTATTGCTATGACATTTTACACCTAACTAAGAGATCGTTTAGTGACTTGTGTTCCATCTTGCAAGAAAAGAGTGGCCTATATGATACCCTAAATGTGTTGGTAGAAGAAAATCTTGCAATTTTTTCTATTTGTAGGAGGCCATAACACCAAAATGAGGCTGGTCTGTAACACATATGGGTGGTCCCTTGAACCAATCAGTCGACACTTCAACGAAGTGCTTAGAGGGATTCTATCTTTAAGTCATTAGTTCATCAAGCTTTCTTATCCAGAAACCATTCTACATGAGGATCCAAAGTGGAAATGGTTTGAGGACTGCCTAGGTGCACTAGATGACACACATATCAATGTGAATGTCCCATTGACTGACCAAGGCAGGTACAACAATAGGAAGCAATGGATCATACACCACTAATGTTTTAGGGGTTTGTGATCAACATATGATGTTTCTATATGTCTTGGCTAGATGGGAAGGGTTGACTTCGGATTCACGCATACTACGTGATGCCATGTCATAGGAGGACTCATTTGTTGTTCCTAGTGGTAAATACTATCTAGTGACTGCTGGATATACAAATGGTCCGAAATTTCTTGCCCCATACCGATCTACACGATACCACTTGAATGAATGGGCTATTCAAGGCAACAATCCATCTTCCACACGACAGTTGTTCAACCTACGTTATGCAACAACTAGGAATGTGATAGAGAGAACTTTGGGCTATTAAAGATGAGATGGGCAATCTTGAGGACCAGCTCGTATTTTGATTTAGAAAACCAGGTATAACATAGTAGGTATTCAATTAAAATTCAATCCTTAGTTTTTTAATTGCGTATTGACTTAGCCATATTATTCTGTGCAGATTAGGATCATCCATGCTTGCTGCATATTGCATAATTTTTTAAGGGATATGCAAAGAGATATGGATGATGTTGTTATACATGAAGTTAATAGTGTAATCTATGCTGCTCATGCTGAGAATCAAGGAGAAATGAGTCTGATTATGCATGTTCAATCAACTAATGGGTGGAGTGATTTTAGAGACACCAAAGCTATTGAAATGTTTGTCGATTATCAAGCGAGACATGGTCAAAGTTCTGTGTCAGTGTCTGTGGAGTGATTTTAGAGACACCAAACCTTTGTGTTTGTGCCTATTCTTGAAATCTCTTTAATTGCACATGTTTTGAACCTTTATAACTCCTTAATTTCACATGTTGCCTTGTCGGTTAATTGCACATGAATCTATCTCTGTTTTCTATGTCTGTATTGTGTCCTATTTAGATGCTTACAAGCCACATGCATGTTTGCAATGATTCATGTTTGATTTTCTATGTCTGTGACCTCTTAATTGCACATGTTTACTAAATTCTACACAAGTGGAGAATCCTGCATAAGTGGGTAAACCACAAGCTATCCGTTGTTACAATGCCACTCACAAGTTCCCAAAGCCATCATCATCAACATCAACATAGCCTTTTAGTCCCAAGCAAGTTGGGGTAGGCTAGAGTTGAAACCCAACAAGATGTCACCAAAAAGAGAAAGAGAGAGAAAGGGGAGGGGAAAAGCTTTTGAGAGCACTAAAAGGAAAAGGCCTAATCACGGTTCATGCACGTGGATAGCTTCTTTCCAAGCACTTCTATCCAAACACAACTCCATTGAGATATTCCATTCCTTCAAGTCCCTTTGATTGCCTCCTCCCATGTCAAGTTTGGTCTCTGGTGCCTCTAGAGGTCTCCGGTGGACATGCCATAACCATCTCAACTGGTGTTGAATAAACTTTTCTTCAATTGGCGCTACTCCTAGCCGATCGCGTATGTCATTGTTTCTCACTCGGTCCATCTTGTGTGCCCACATATCCAACACAACATATGCATTTCTGCGACACTTAGTTGTTGGATATGTCGTCTCTTAGTAGGCCAACACTTAGCCCCATATAACATAGCAGGCCTAATCGTTGTCCTGTAGAACTTGCCTTTCAACTTCTGTGGCACTCTCTTGTTGCATAGGAGTCCTGATGCTTGACGCCATTTCATCCACCCCACTTTGATTCTATGGCTAACATCTTCATCAATATCACCATCTCTCTGTAGCATCAATCCCAAATAACGGAAGTGACCTTCTTTGGTACTACCTAGACTCCCAATCTTACATCTCCATCCTCACTAATTGTAGTACCAAAGTCACATCTCATATACTTGGTTTTGGTCCTGCTAATTCTAAATCCTTTTGACTCTAGGGTCTCACGCCATAACTCTAGCTTTCTATTTACTCCTTCCCGGCTTTCATCTACCAGACCTACATCGTCAGTGAAAAGCATACACCAAGGGACATCTCATTGTATATCCCTCGTGACCTCATCTATCACCAAGGCAAATAGATAAGGGCTCAAAGCTGAATCTTGATGTAGTCCTATGTTAATCGGGAAAACGTTTGTATCACCATCAGTTGTTCGGATGCTAGTCACAACCTTGTCATACATGTCCTTGATGAGCGTAACATACTTTGTTGGGGCTTTATGCTTAGCATAGGCCTTCTCCAAGTTGATAAAAACCATGTGCAAGTCCTTCTTCTCCTCCTTAAATCGCTCCATGACCTGCCTTATTAAGAAAATTGCTTCCATGGTTGACCTTCTAGGCATGAATCCAAATTGGTTCATGGTGATATGCATCATTCCTCTCAGACGATGCTTAATAACTCTCTCTCATAGCTTCATAATGTGGCTCATGAGGTTAATCCCTCGATATTTGGTACAACTTTGAATATCTCCCTTGTTCTTGAAGATTGGTACTAATGTACTCCTCCTCCACTCATTGGGCATCTTGTTTGATTGAAAAATATGGTTGAACAACTTGGTTAGCCAAACGATAGCAATATCCCAAGGCATTTCCACACCTCCATCGGGATACCATCTGGGCCCATCGCCTTGCCCCCTTTCATCCTCTTTAAAGCTTCTTTGACCTCTGATTCTCGGATCCTGTGTACAAAGCATCTATTTAAATCATCAACGGAGTCATCCAATTAGGTGTCCATAGTCTCATTCCACCATTGAAAAGATTGTCAAAATACATCTACCACCTCTGTCTGATGTCTTGTCCTTTAATGAAGAGTTGATCCATCTCATCCTTAATGCATTTAACATGGTTGAGGTCTCTTGTCTTCCTTTCTCGAATCATAGCTATCTTATAGACATCCTTCACTTCTTCCTTTGTACTTAGTTTCAGTAAAGATCATCATAGGCTCGACCCTTCGCTTCACTCATAGCTCTCTTTGCAATCTTCTTTGCCACATTATACCTCTCTATGTTGACCGCGCTCCTATCATGGAACAAGCTAATGCAACATTCTTTCTTCTCCTTTATTTCCTTTTGAACATCCTCGGTCCACCACCATGTATCCTTAGGTTCACCGCTGCTCCCTTTGATCACTCCAAACACCTCTGACGCCACCTTCCTAATACAAGTTGCCATCTTCACCCACATGTTGTTTGTATTTTCTTCTTCGGACCAAGCGCCCTCCACAAAAACTCTTTCCCTAGAAACTTTGGATGTCTCCCCTTTGAGTTTCCACCACTTCATCCTTGCAATTTTGGCTTGTTTATCCCCATGGGTACTGATCCAAAAACGGAAGTCAGCCACCACAAGATTATGTTGGGGTAGAACACTCTCTCCAGGTATCACCTTACAATCCAAACAAGCTTGTTTATCTTCTCTCCTTGTGAGCATGAAGTCAATCTGGCTCGAACGATGGCCACTGCTAAAAGTCACCAAATGAGAATCTCTCTTTCTGAAGAAAGTGTTGGCTATCACTAGGTTGTAGGCTATAGCAAAGTCCAAAATATGCTCTCCTTCTTGATTCCTACTACCATACCCGAAACCTCCATGAGCCAGCTCATAACCTGCATTTGTTGAACCTGCATTACCATTGAGATCTCCTCCTATGAAAAACTTCTCATTGGTGGGTACTGCTCTGACCATGCCATCTAAGTATTCCTAGAACTTCCTCTTCTCGCTCTTACTGAGACCAAACTGAGGGGCATATGCACTTATAATGTTCAAGACTACATCCCCCAAAACTAGTTTGACTAGGATAATCCTATCTCCCTACCTTTTTACATCCACCACTCCATCCTTGAGGGTCTTATCAATCAGGATACCTACTCCATTTTTGTTTGCCATTGTTCCTAAGTACCAAAGTTTGAAACCAAATGTTCTCCACCTCTTTCGCTTTTTGCCCCTTCCATTTTGTTTCTTGGACACATAGGATACTAACATGCCACCAAGGGGGTGGCATCCTGGCCCTTGCCCATTTAACACCATACCCGGGTTTCGATACAGCGTGTCACTAAGAGGGTTACGCCCCAACAGTTTTCTATTGGGTTTCATCTACATTTTGAGTGGCTAAGTTTTTATAGCTGGCTCGCCATGCCTAACGCAACCCTCCTCTTTGTATCTGGACTTGGGACCAGGTTATGCTGCACCAACATATGCTGAGACAACATAGGTGGAATTACACCTTCCCAAAGCCATAAATCATGGAAATACTGGTGATAAACCACAATTTTTGTTACCTGCAGATATGTTTTAGTTTGCTTTATTTGCTAATAAAGATAGACTTTGTATATTTTATTGTTTATGTATAAGAGTTTCTGTAATAAAGACAGATTGTTTCTAGTTATACATATATATAACTAGGATACTAGTGAGCTACTGAAATGTAATATTAGCATCATGCACCTATGTTCTGATATGCCACAATTAAACTTTGGGATAGACACTAGATGTGCCCTCCAAATATAGAACTATAGAGAGCTGCACCAGGGTTTGTATAGAACTACAGAGGTACACTACCCTGTCTCCTATGTGACCTATGAGCGATAATGCATTTAGAGACACTTTCTTTGATTTGTCCTCCTTACCACCTCATTACCCTATTTTTCACTACAAGGCCATGCTTTTTCCCATTAGAAGGGATGTTCCCTAAAGCAAGGGAACAAACAATGCATAATAGAGTTCTTGAACTTAGATGCACTTATCTTTTTCCTATGATGCACCTTTATATGTGTGATTCTTTTTTTGATGCTTTCTTTGAATGATGAGATGGATAAGGTACTTCTTGATACATTTGTGGAGTATTACAACAAAGGTGATAGATGTCAGAATGGGTGGTAGTGTTGGGGGCCTTCATCTTCCGAAGGTCCTCAAAAACATGATTATCATGTTTTCCAAGTATAATACATTCACAGGAACCTTCGGCCTTGGGGTGAAGCTGTACACGATATAAAAAGCGCGGTCTAGGAGAAGGATGAACTAGCTACCGAAGCTACGTGTGGAGAAGCTTCGGCTTAACGGCGGAAAATGAAACCGACTTAAAGGGGAAAAGGCTATCTAGTCCTCGACAGATTAACCTTAAGTCAATAACAAATATCAAGGGCTTAGATGTAATTTCACACAGGCTGCATCCTGTGCCTATAAATAGATGAACAGTAGCACCGTACTATTCACGATGACTTGTATTCACTCGCACGTCTCTCTTGAGCTCGTACCTTTTGTCAAGCCAAAGGTACAAATATAATTTACTATTATTAATGTTTTGTCCATAATAAGATAATGAGAATGTGAATAGTTTAACGATTCAATATGATTATTCATGTTATTTTCCATGTTTCATATGCTTTTACTTTCATTATTATATACTGAGATGATGAAGGTATGTCCTTCATGACCTTCGTCTGAAGATCATTATATCCTAAGGGAGATAATGCTTCGAGGGACGAAGGTCTTTAACGATTAACATTTTGTGTTGCCTTGTTCTTAACTCATAGCATTTGACAACAAGTCCCCAACATTGGCGCCCACCTCCCGTGAACTCATTCGACCACCTTTGGCAAAGCTGTGACATTCGTCATGCCGCCTGTTGGTGACTTGTTCTCAAATGCTATGAATTAAGAACAAGGCAACACAAAAATAGGTTAGTGTTAAATGCCCTTCGTCCTTCGAAGCATTATTTCCCTGAGGATATAACGATCTTCGAACGAAGGTTATGAAGGACGTACCTTCATCATTGCAACATAAATCAATGAAAGACGAAGCATATAAAAAATAATAACATGGACAATGACATGACATTATAATATATCTTTCTTTTTTATAATCAAGAATGAATAAGAACAATATCAAATTACATTTGTACCTTCGGCTTGATTGAAGGCAGAAGTACAAGCGTGACGCAGTAGCGAGTACAAGTACGCGTGAACAGTACGGGGGTACTGTTCATCTATTTATAGGCACAGGGCACAGCCTGTGTGGATTTACATTCATGCCTTTTATAAATAGTTACAATCATGACACAGATTATCATGGGCCGATCGGTCTTTTCACCTTTAAGTCGGTGCTACCCTTCGTCTTAAAGCGTGTTATTTTGCTGAAGCTCCCTAGATGGTAGCTTCGACGTTGCTTCTATGTTGATCGTCCGAAGGTGTTTCTTCTTGCAGGACCTTCGGCGATGAAGCAAACCCCCAATAGTAGCCCCTTCGTGGTGCCAGATCGTTTTTTGTAATGAGCTTGATCCGTGAAAACATCTCTGAAGCTTCGGAATGCCGAAGGTCCAAAAAACACCTTCCCTAAGCTCATTGCCGAGAAACGATTAAAATATTCCAAGCACGAGAGATGGTCCATGTAACACCCCTGGTGTTACTGTCACTAAGACTTGAGCATGACATCATAAGCATTGGCATATCATGTGTTTGTCACACCTAGAATGCATTCACTAGGCAGAAAACTCAAACAAGTTGTATTGATGTGACATGTTATAAGTGAAACCCTAGGGTACAAGTGCTTAACCCTAGATTGGGCTTAATAGAGCAAACAAGACCTAATAAGAGAAAACTTCAAAACTCATTAGAAATAGTCATAAAATGTCATCATGAATAGATTTAAATGGCACCCAAACCTTAGAAGTACTAAAAACCCTAATTGGACCCCTGAGAAACCTTGGACTGAAACCCTAAGGGGTTGTATGCAAAATGTGCCCATTTTTGGACCTAAGTGCAAAAAACCATGAAATTAGGGTATCTTAACTCATATGATTCACATGTTGGTGGATTTGCAACTTAAACCCTAAGTTTTGGGCCCATTTGCAAAAAGCCACATTTGAGCTCTAATGAGTTAAGTTTGACATTCAGTGGAATTAGCTCAACTTTGGGGCCCTATATCTTCCAAATTATGAAGATTTTGCCCTAGGTCACCACATCAAGTTGGTAGAGCTATAAAAGGGGAACAACTTTGCTATAGAGATTAAGCCCTGGTACTATGAAAAGTTTTGAGAAAATTGGACCCAAAGATGGGCTGTCAGACTGTCTTTGGTCTGGATTCAGGCTGACAGTGTGATTAGGCAATCTTTGGACTTTAATTTGACTATAATCCAGTCAGAGTTTGGCCATGGTTGATATTTTAAGTTTGTAGCTGGATCATTAGGCTACAAATTTGCTGCAGAATGTTGGTCTAGTTGCCATGTGAAACTAAGAGAAAATTCGTCCCCAACTTGGTCTGTCAGGCTGACTGAATGAACTTCGCGATGGTACAGTGATCGGATTGGGCCACCAGCTCAGAGACCTCGCCGCCGGTGATCTCACGCTCAGATCTGCGACGGTGTTGGGATTCATGCCCAACCAAACTCGGATAAGCGCTCCTTGGTAGAAATATCACGATGGAGATAAACTCCAGCCACTGTTCTCACCGCCGTCGTGTCCCGCCATAGCTAGTCGCATTGGCATCATCGGCGTCCGTCGTTATTCGTCCTGGCTACGTTCATCAACGTTTCACCGCGTCGTAATGAGTCATTGTAAGCCACTAGTTCGCCGCCGGTGAGGCTGCCATAGTGAAGGCCACGAATCACCACACCAGTGACTCATTCCTTCTCCAACCGCCACCGTGCCCAATCCAAATCCACTGGCCACCGCTCATGCCTGCTATAAATTGAGCACGCCGTGAGCTCCGTACGATAATTACGCATCCAAAGCACCACCAATTGCCCTCAATCGTTCACCAGAGACCGCGAATCGCTCAGTTTCCCCAATTCTGTTTCTGCCGCCGTGGTAGAACCCTCACCGTGGTCAGCGAATCCCAGGTCTGTTCATCCTCCCTACTGTTTTGTTTCAACATCCGTGGGTCCTGCTGATGTTCCACGACCCGGCCAATTGGACTATGACCCCATAGATCAACAGGAACGCGCTTGGTTGCCTGTAGTGCCCGCTGTCACCGTGGACAGAGCATGTTAAAGCCCCATTAGTCAAATTGGTTGAGGGGAAACATTGGTTAGGGCAGGAATTAGGTTTAAACCAAAGTTGAGCGCCAGTCTTTGCGTAAATCGGCAGGCGCAGGCTCACCAGAGTTCGGCCCCGCGCTGTTCGCCGTCGTGGACCTCGACCTGCAAAGAAATAGAACTCGGGAAAGGTTTCTATAAAGTGTCAGTGACTTTAGGAATAGTACTGCAACCCCGCTTTCAGTTATTCAAAACATCGGGGACCTATTTGCAAAGTCTGCACGCGGGCGCGCGCGCAGGCGCGCTTCTGCCTGTTGCTGGGCTGACCCGGGCCTAATTCAGCCCAAAACTGTATCAACTTTCTTCTTTTCTTTTTCTCTCAGGGTTTAAGAATTCCTAGAAAATTATAGAAAAATGGTAAAAGTATCAAACTAATTTTGCTAAGTTTCTAATTTCCTATAGTATTTAATAAAAATAGTTTCATAATTTTTAATTCAAATAAGGAATTTTAGGGCATTTAAAATAGCCAAATCCATACTTCTGGAATTTTAGAGAATAATTAATAATCCCAAAATTCACCAAACTCTTTAGATAGGCTTTAAATAATATTTAGAAGCCTTGGGTAAAGTTTGGTATGATTTGGACCATGTTTGATACTTAGAACCCAAAACCCTAGCCCCCCTGCCCTATGAACTTCACTATAGACTCCGAATACCCTAGGTTCTCGGAGATCCGTGAAGGAAAGTTATATTCAAGACTTTAGATAATAAACTTTTATTGTATTTGCATTTCTATGAGCATTACATGAGCATTCATGATTATATATGGCTATGTATAGAAAACGAGGAAGAGATAGAGATTGAAGAAGCCAGGACTTCACCACCACCACCACCTGAAGAACCTAAGGCAGGAAACTGCTTTTACTTTGATATCTGTGGAGCAGAGCCTGATTCACCTGTAACACAAGGCAATCCCCGGTGCATTTGCCACCCCCTTGTATTTTGAAATCTTTCTCACTTACTTGATGCATTAGGTGATAGGAGTTGTGTGCTAAACCAATTGCTGCATTTCCTTCCTTGGATTTGATTACTTCTCCTTAATCCCTGATTTACAAAAAGGTTTTTCTTGTGCTTAGCTTTGCTCTAGAAAACAAAATGTTTTGTTTTTACAAAAGATGTTGCTCAAAGTGGGTGGGATGTTTCCAAAAATAAAACTTGATGGTGGATCCATCATGGCCATGATGGGTTCAACATCGGAAAAGATGTACCTCTACCAGGTACCAAACTTTGGGTTTGAAATGATAAAGCTAAGACCGGGCGGGTGACTTGCACGAGAAGAGAGTCTCGGTGTAGTGTCTCCGTCTGAGTCGATTAAGGACCTTGTCGATGTAGGCTTGCTGATCGAGGACCCTTTAGCTGGTCACATGCCTCATCATGGGTAAGCTTTACCTCGGGCAGACTAATACCAGAATAATATAACACGCAATGGGAGTGGAGAGATGGTGAGAGTAGCATGTACCCTCCATGGCAAGAGGCTGGACGGTGGTGTATCTGTGCTCTCGGTTGGCGTGAACCTGATCTGGTCTTAAGAACCCCGGTGGCGAGTTGACATATGCAAGGGTTAAGTTCTACATATGTCGTGTGATTGGAGATCCTCAGCTGAGTATAATCGATTCGGATCACCGTAACTTCGCGGATATGAAGACTTGGTCACTGCCCTACACGTAGCTTTCTAGTGAATAAGAAGGATTGTTAAGAAATTAGCTAGTATAGGTCAAGTGATTGAACTAGGGTATAAAGAACTCTAGATGCAGGTAACTTTACTTAACCTAACAATTAAAACTGGATTTTTAAGGATCCACTGTTAGTAAGCATTTCTGCAAACAGAGTCTTTGATTATTGATAAGCCATACCTTGATTCCCAAAGGCCAGCATATCGTTGAGAGTCTTTTACTTTGACGGGTAAGTCTTGCGAAAGTACACTTCGTACTCAGGGCTTTGTCCCCATGTTGTTTTAGGTGAGGAAGCTGCATATTTTTGCTGCTTTTGTTCAAAGGTGGTGCCCAAAGAAGAAAACCAGGAGTGAAGATTCGGGAGGAAAGGATCCTCAGTTAAAAACTTTTGTTTGATGTTTATCGAGAGGGGTTTTTGCCTCCCAGTAATGTAATAATAATACTTCAGCACTCTTATATTTGTTCTGGTCTGTAATAAATGCTACTCTTTCTTACTTTTAAATAAAGTAGGTTATTGTAACTGCTTCCGCATTTTCGTACCTCCAATGTATTGTAATGTCTGCGTGACGGGTGAAACGCTCTTGGGAAATGTAAGGAATACAGATACCGAACTTGTCAAGTGATTCAGGTGCACCTGCAGGGTTGTCCGAGGTCCGTTGGACAAGGACAACTGTAGGTGGGCCTAATGACTTGGGAGGTTCTGTCACAGTCCACCATGCAGCGGGTATGGACGGTCTGGCAGTTCTCCTCCTAGGCGCTGGTTGGTCCACCATTCAGCGGGTGCGAGTAACTGTTCAGCGGGTGCGGTTACCTTGGCGATTCACCTTCTCACCTGCAGGACTATATAAACAGACGGGTAGATGTGAAGTTATCACATCATTCATTGCTATTGTATTGTTGTGCTGTTGAAAATTTTAACCATAGATGAAGCTTTTTTACTGCATTTCCGAGCAAGCCACTGTTCTGGATTAGCTTCGTCAAAAGAGGGAGCTTCGTCAAAAGACTGTGAAAAAACAATCAACTTCGTAAGAAATGCAAGAAAATCATCAAATGGCCAGAGTACGTTCAACTGCGAGAGTGACCCGTGACGGAGAGGAGGCCGAAGCTACCGAGACTGCTCCGATCTCCAAAGTGATGAGACAATCGGGACTAGTTGTGACAGAGGGGGCCATTGAAGAAGGTGCTCCTGTTGTCGAAACTGAACAAGACGTTGAGGAAGAGATTGCTGACGAAGAAGAAGATTATAGTATCTTGATCCCGTCAAAACCTAGTCACTTGGATTTTGAAAAATCTACTATTTCTGAAGCTGATATGCCCATGATGATGAAGTTGGGCTACTTCGGAGAGGCCGAGAAAAAGCTGATTCGTTTTGCTGGGGAAGAGACTACTCCGACACCGAAAGATGATGAAGTGGTGGTTTTTAAAAGTTTCTTCAGAGCAGGATTACGGTTTCCGCTGAACGAGATTATTGGAGAAATTTTAGCTAATTATGAAATATTTCTCCATCAGTTGACCCCTAACGCCATTGTTAGGCTTAGTATTTTCATCTGGGCCCTTTGAAGCCAGGGGATGGACCTGAATGCCAAAGCTTTTTGCCGAGTGCATGAGCTACATTACCAGACGAAGGCTAGAGAAGACGGGCTCCATGAAAATTTTGGCTGCTATAACTTCGCGTATCGCAAGGATACAAAGGCCCCAGTCTTCAGCTATCGGTCCAAGTGGCCAACTGGATGGAAAAGCGAGTGGTTTTATGTTAAGGCTGACGAGAAGAAAAGGGAGAAGTTGAAGAAGCTGGTCATGAGCCCACTAAGCCTAAGCTTCGGGATGACCAGACCCCTGTGCAACATGAAGCCAGGGTTACCATGCCAACTAGCCGTGGCAGAATTCAGAGTGGTGGCTGAGCATACCAGTACCAGAGATCTAATGCAAGAATACCTAGCAAATAGGGTATCTCCAACATTGAGTAATTGGAGCATGCCAAAGCTGAAAGGATCAAAGAAGATGCGTGAACTTGTTCGATTGCCCTATCGCTTCAAGTTCGAGAAGCAATTCAAAGAGCCCTGCCAGGAATGGCTAGAAATGATTGAAATTATGTGCAATGAAATTCTAGGCAATTATATGAAGAAAGAAGATCAACTGATGACTGCGGCCTTCAGCACCCGGACAAAACGTAGGCTGAATCGAGTAATGGATGCTTTAAACTTTGAATATCTTGATTATGAACAATTAAACAAGGGTGCTGAAGGGCCGAAGAGATAGAGGATTGTTACTATTATGAGCAGACAAGCAGCTAGGATGGTAAAGGAGGATGAAAAAGCTCTGAAAAAGAGAAAATCCAGTCTCAAGCCGAAGGTGGCTACTTCAAAGAAAAGAAAAACAACAACTCCAGAGCTGAAGATGGCTGAAATAGAAGAAGAAGCTCCTTCGACACCTTCTGCTACCGAAGTAGAAGAGATTTTAAAGGTAATGACCGAACCCCTACCTATCAAGTTGCTAAGTCCATTGGGGCCGCAACTAACGAGGCTTTTACAGAAGAAAGACGAGGCTTCGGCAACGAAGAAGGCGGCTGGGCCAAAGAACGAAGGATTGTTACTGTTATGCAAGCAATTGAAGAAACACCACCGCCAGCTTCAGCATAAAAAATAACACCAGCTACCGAAGTTGCCGCAGCTACCGAAGCTACACCTGCCGAAGCTACACCTGCCGAAGTTGCAACGGCTGAAGCCACGAATCTGGAGAGCACATTATCTGATATTGATAGAATACTCTCGGATATGGCCGCAGAAGAAGCTACTACATCCGCCGAAGAAACAGTGGCCACAGTTCCTGAAAAGGGGAAGGCAGTCGCCAAAGATACTTCAGAGGAAACAGGCTTTAATTTTCAAAATATTATTGGTCAAGAATTATCTAAGGCTAAAAGAGAAGAGCTGCAGGAGTATGCTATATCCTGTGGCTACCAACCAGGAGCGCTGCTCTTCGGTGGAATTAACGAAGAAAGCTTTGGATGCATCCGAGATCGGACTGGAGCGAAGGTTATCAACACTCTATCAAAGAGTGTTGGTTTCCTGAAACTTGAAGCTGACATCAGTCGCTACCGACGACAGCATATCGTCGGTATCTTATTCTATTCTAATTTCAAGGTAAAATTTCTCCTTCAGCTTTTTTCATCGTTTTACGATGAAGGTGATTGCTGACGAAGATTATTTTACACAGATTATGCTACTAAGTAAAGCCTTGAGGATGCAACAGGACCTCGAAGATAAGAAAAATGAGGTTATAATTGAAGGCTTGGAAAACAAAATCAAAGATCATGAAGCTGCTCTTGAAAAGAAAGACTTTGTTATTCAAACAATGGAGGGTTCACTGGCAGAAGCCCAAGCCGAAATTGCTAGATTAAACAGTGAACTCTCCATGAAGTCAGAAAGCTTCGAACAAGAAAAGCAGAGTGTTGACACGAAGCTTAAAGCTGAAGTTGAAAAGAATTCAAATTTGCGGAAATCATTGAAGGAACTTTAGGATAAAAGTCTAGACTTCGGCAATCGGTGCGTGCAACAGCTGAAGCAGGTCTTCAACTCAGTTGGAGCCAGTTCTGAAAAATTTGAACCTTTAGTTGAAGACCTGCCTGGCACCTTCGAACATATTGAGGGTGAAGTTGATGCACTTGACGAAGTTATAGCTGGGCACGGTGACTTCTGTGCCCTGCTGGCTTCTCGCGGCACAGCTGTTGCTTTCATGAAGACTGGTTGCATGCATGGGAAAATCGTGAACAGACCAAACTTCAGCTTGTCACCAGCAGATTTAACTGACATTCCTAGTCTGGCCCGAAGCATCAGAAATAGATTCATAACTCAAATTTGGACGAAGGGTGGACGGAATTTAGCTGGTGATGAAGCTCGAAGTCATCTCAAGCCGGTACTAAACTTGCACTTGTTGCTTATCTTTCACTGATATTTCTATTTACCTTATACCGCTTTGTTATGTATAGGATGATGAAGCCAAAGGTGAATGATTCAAAGCTTTGACGGGTATTGATGAAGCTGCTGCAAAAAAGCTCTAGAGAAATTTTGAATTAACCTTGTAAAAGATATTGTAATTTAGGAATCAAACAATGCTTTGTAAACTTGTCCATACCTTGTAATGTATTTTTACCTTTCCATCCATGTATGAACTGCTTCGATGTGGACGAAACTTGTATTGTTTGAGCCAAAGGCGAAAAACACCTTCCCTTCTTTTCGTGCAGAACGAAGCATAAATTTGCTTCTTTTGTACTTATTGAAGCCTTGTCATTAAAGCCAGAGTGACTGTCTGTATGCTTATAATATGATAATGATGGTCCTACGAATGTCTAAATGAATGTGTATGAATGCAATGTATGATGTGATGTAATGTGCAAATGAATGTCCAAACACACGCTTATGAAGGCGCACCCAGACTCTGCATCCCCTTAGGAACGCCTTTGGAGTCTTCTTCACCGTTTATTTTTCGATGTTCACCGCTTATTTTTTGGTGTAAGTTCTGCATCCCCTTAGGAACGACTTTGGAACTTCTTTGCCTTCTATTTCGGCGGTATAAGTTCTGCATCCCCTTAGGAACGTCTTTTGAACTTCTTCGCCTTATATTTCGGCGGTATTTGGCTCTGCATTCCCTTAGGAACGACTTTTGAGTAGAAACTTACTCTGCGCTCTCTTAGGAATGACTTTTTATAGCTTCGCCGTGCTCTGCATCCCCTTGGGGACGACTTTTGAGCTTCTCCCTACTTTTTTTACTGCACTCGATGGTGCGTGCTCAGATTTTACATTTTATATTCTTTTTTGGGGGATTTTGCCCTCATAGAGCCAAATAAGAAAAGATAAATTACAAGCCTTGGCCCCATTAAAAACCTTTCTCCCCCTTTGGAAAGGAAAAGGGTGCCATAGGAAAAAATGGAAAAGATTACATCAAACTACACATAATATCGTCGAAGCTCATCCGCATTCCAAGATCTAGGAATGTCATTGCCATCCATATCCTTCAATCTATAAGAACTAGGCCTTGACGAAGATACCACCAGAAAAGGTCCTTCCCACTTCAGCTGTAGTTTGTCTACTGTGTCCGGATTGGCCACTCTCCGAAGCACCAAATGCCCTGGCTTAATATTTTTTCAGCCGAACTTTTCTGTCACACCATTTTATTGTTTCGGCTTGATATTTATTGATATTCTCCATAGCCTGAAGTCTGGTCCCTTCTATAGTATCTTTTGCTACGTGATAATCAGCTTCATCCTCTGCCGAAGCTGCTGTTCTTATTGACCCCGCTCTAGCTTCTTCTGGGGTTATAGCTTCGTCACCATATAATAACTTGAATGGTGTAAATCCTGTTGATCTTGATATGGTTGTATTGTGGCTCCACACCACTTTAATCAACTCATCTGGCCACTTTCCTCTGGGCTGATTGAAGATTAGCTTCATTATTCCCGTCATTATAATGCCATTTGCTCTTTCGACCAGTCCATTTGACTCCGGATGCCTAACTGATGCAAAATGAATCTTCGTACCAGTCTGATCACAAAATTCCTTGAAAGTTTCGGCGTCAAACTGTGTTCCATTGTCCACAGTTATTGCCTTCGGTACGCCAAAGCGACAAACAATATTTTGCTAGAAGAATTTCTGGACTGTAACCGAAGTTATTGTAGCCAAAGGCTTTGCTTCAATCCACTTAGAAAATTATTCTACAACGACCACAACATATCTCAAATTGCCTTGCGCTAGTGGAAGTGGGCCTAACAAATCCAGGACCCATCTTTGCAACGGCTAGGTGGGCTGTATTAGTTGAGTAAGAGATGAAGGTTGTTTTTGGTTTCTTGCACATTTTTTATAGCTTTCACATTTTTGAACTAGCTCTGCTGCATCCGAAGCTGCCTTCGGCCAATAAAATCCTTGTCTGAACACTTTTCCCAGCAAGGGTCTAGATCTAATATGAGATCCACATAGACCTGCATGTATCTCCTTCATTAATTCAATACCTTCAGCTCTCGATAAACACTTGGGGAGTGGGGAACAAACTCCATGTTTATATAATTCCCCTTCTATTATCACATACGGTCTCGTTCTTGCTTCCATTCTCTTATTATAAGCTTCGTCATCTGAAAGACAATTACTTTGGAGGAAGGATATAATTTCAGTCCTCCAATCTTCACTATGTACCGGAGAAATGGCAAGCACTGCTCTCTCCATGAGTTCAACCGAAGGTGCCTTTATTGTTTCAAAAAATACTTCCGAAGGTATAGGGAGCCCCTGAGCCACTGATTTGGCTAGCAGATCTGCATGCTCATTTTCGCCTCTTGGAATATTCTTGACAGAAAAACCTTCGAAGGAAGCCTCCAACCTTCGGACTGCATCCAGATATTTTTCAAGCTTCGGATCTCTTGCTTTGCTACTTTTATCCATATGGCCAGAAATGACTTGAGAATCAGTTTTCAGAATGGCCCTTCTTATTCCCATTGCCCTTAACTTCCGAAGCCCCAACAAGAGTGCTTCATATTCAGCAATATTATTTGTACAACAAAAATCAAGCTTCACTGCGTAACATGTTCTGACTTTCGAAGGTGCTACTAGGACAGCAGCCACTCTTGCACCAAAGGTTCCCCAAGAACCATCACAGAACACTGTCCAAGCTTCAGTGTCTTTATTTGTTTCTTCTTCCTGAGCCCCTGGCGTCCAATCGGTGATGAAGTCTGCTAACGCCTGTGACTGAATTGAGGATCTATGTACATAGTCAATGGTGAATTCATGAAGCTCCGCAGCCCATTTTCCAATCCTTCTAGTAGCTTCTCTGTTCCTCATTATGTCCTTCAGGGGCTGTGACGAAGGAACAATTATGTGCTATGCTTGAAAATAATGCCGAAGCTTCCTTGAGGCCATTAACACAGCATACAACACCTTATCCAATTCTGTATAATTTTTCTTTGATAAACATAAAACTTCAGAGACAAAGTACACTGGAGCTTGCTTTTTGACTTGGCCATCTAGCTTCTCCTTTACTAGTGCCGCACTCGCTGTACAGTGTGAAGCCGCCACGTATAAGAGCAGCGGAGCCATGGCGCAGGTGGAGTTAATGTTGTTAAATCAATCAAATATTGCTTCAGGTCTTCGAAGGCTTTTTGTTGAACCGGTCCCCATTGGAAAACTTCGGCTAACTTTAGTATTTCAAAAAGTGGTAGATTTCTTTCTGCTGATCTAGATATGAATCTATTTAATGATACAAGTCTTCCTGCCAGACGTTGGGCCCCCTTCTTTGTGCTGGGTGGCTCCATCTGAAGAATATCTTCGATCTTGCTTGGGTTAGCTTCAATTCCCTTCGTTGATACTAAACAGCCAAGGAACTTGCCCTTCTTCACCCCAAAACACACTTTTCTGGATTTAATTTCAGGCCAGCTTGCCTGAAATTGGCAAATGTCTCTTGCAAATCAGCGATGTGATTTTCTTGCTTTGTGCTTTTTACTATGATATCATCAACATAGGTCAGTACATTTCTGCCTATTTGAGAATGAAGGACCTTGGCTATCATTCTGCTGAAGCTTCCTCCAGCATTTTTGAGCCCCTCAGGCATCCGAAGATAACAATATGTGCCACTGGGGGTTATGAAGCTAGTCTTTGGCTCGTCTTCCTTCTTCATCCACATTTGATGATAGCAGGAGTAACAATCCAATAAACTCATAAGCTCCGAAGAAGCTGCTGCATCCACTAGGGAGTCTATTCTTGGCAATGGGAACTCGTCCTTCGGACACGCTTTGTTAAGATCTGTAAAATCAATGCACATTCTCCACTTGCCATTAGCCTTCTTTACCATAACAGTGTTGGCTAGCCATTCTAGGTATTTCACCTCTCTGATAACACGAGCACTAAGAAGTCTCTTCACTTTGTTCCGAGCACCTTCAGCTTTGTCTTCAGACATTTTCTGAAGCCTTTGTTTTCTTGGACTAAAGGATGGATCCACGTTGAGCGAATGTTCAATGACATCTCTGTTGACACCACAGAGATCGTTGGTGGACAAGCAAAGACATCTTTATTGTTGAATAAGAATCTTAGCAAAGTATTCTCTTGTTCTTCAGATAGCTGAGACCCCAGCAATACCCTTTGTTCTACTATGTCTTCACATAGGAGCATAGGCTTCGGCTGATCCGCCGAAGCAGCCTTCTCTCTTTTGTATTTATACTGCTCACAGGCTTCGGCTCCATCTATATCATGGATTGCCTTTGAATCTGTCCAATTTCCTTCAGCTTTTCTGGCAGCCTCTTGACTTCCATGGATAGCAATGGGCCCTTGCTCTGAAGCTATCTTCATGCATAAGTATGTTGGATGAAGTATAGCTTCGAAAGCATTGAGTGTCCCTCGACCAATGATTGCATTGTATGGGTACTCCATGTCAACAATATCAAAAACAACTTGTTCAGTCCTTGTGTTATGAACGAAGCCGAAGGTTACTGGCATTGTGGTTTTGCCGAGTGCTACAATGTGCCTTCCTCCGAAGCCACAAAGAGGGTGTGTATCATCATGAATCTTATCCTCTAGCTCTTGCATTTGTCTGAAGGCCTTAGCAAATATGATATCCGCTGCACTGCCTGTGTCAACCAGAACATTATGGACCAGAAACCCCTTGATGACACAAGATATGACCATAGCATCATTGTGGGGGTAATCCTTGAGCTGAAGATACTCCTAGGAGAAGGTGATTGGGATGTGGGACCATTTAGATTTGATGAAGGGTCCCTGCACCCCAACATGCTGCACCCTTCTCTGCGCTTCTTTCTTCTGCTTCTTGTTGGCTGGTTCTGAGCTTGAATCGCCTGTTATCGGGAGCACCAGCTTCGTAGCCAAAGATGCTACAACTTGGTTGCTGAACGAAGCCATCAGCTCAAAAGTGGAAGTGAGTTCACCAGAGGTGGGCGTCAATGTTGGTGACTTGTTCTCAAATGCTATGAATTAAGAACAAGGCAACACAAAAATAGGTTAGTGTTAAATGCCCTTCGTCCTTCGAAGCATTATTTCCCTGAGGATATAACGATCTTTGGACAAGGTTATGAAGGACGTACCTTCATCATTGTAACATAAATCAATGAAAGACGAAGCATATAAAAAATAATAACATGGACAATGACATGACATTATAATATATCTTTCTTTTTTATAATCAAGAATGAATAAGAACAATATCAAATTACATTTGTACCTTCGGCTTGATTGAAGGCAGAGGTACAAGCGTGACGCAGCAGCGAGTACAAGTACGCGTGAACAGTACGAGGGTACTGTTCATCTATTTATAGGCACATGGCGCAACCTATGTGGATTTACATTCATGCCCTTTATAAATAGTTACAATCATGACACAGATTATCATGGGCCAATCGGTCTTTTCACCTTTAAGTCGGTGCTACCCTTCGTCTTAAAGCGTGTTATTATGCCGAAGCTCCCTAGATGGTAGCTTTGACGTTGCTTCTGTGTTGATCGTCGGAAGGTGTTTCTTCTTGCAGGACCTTCGGCGATGAAGCAGACCCCCAACACCGCCAAAGAAATCTTCAGGGCTAGGGGCTGCACTGCAGCCACTGGACGTCAACCAAGAAACACTACGCGAAGCCAGAAGTCAAAAAAGGAAGGCTGCAAGTCCAATGCCTCAGGAGGAGGAGTTGGACCAAGAAATAAGGGATCTCGAAGCCATCCATCAACAGGTCTAGAGAAAGAAGGAGAAGATGCTTCGTCTCTTCGATTTGCAGAAGAAGATCGATGAGGCTGCTGAGGAAATGCGTCATCTCACTTAAGTTGACCAGGACCGAAGACCTCAACGCAGAGAGCTTTGTCAGGACAATTCCTACGATGATGATGAATGGTATGATGATTTCTATCATGGAAATTTTGCTTTTGATGATGCTTCTCCTCTATCAGCAGAACTGCAGGCTACCTCATGGCCCCCATCATACAAGCCACCCCAGCTCCCCATGTATGATGGGCACTCAGATCCGAAGCAGTTTCTGATGAGCTATGAAGCAACCATATCTTCATATGGGGGCAATACTGCAGTCATGGCGAAATCCTTTGTCATGGCAGTCAAGAATGTTGCACAAACCTGGTACTCCTCTCTTTGGCTAGGAACAATCACATCATGGCAGAAGCTGAAGGACATGTTGATCACCAGTTTCCAAGGGTTTCAGACAAAGCCGGTTACTCCTCAAGCTTTGTTCCAGTGCACGCAAGACCACAAAGAATACCTCCAGGCGTATGTCTGAAGGTTCTTGCGTTTGAGAGCACAAGCGCCCATAGTGCCTAATGAAATCGTCATTGAAGCCATGATCAAAGGGCTTCGGCCAGGACCTACGGCTCAATACTTAGTCAGGAAACCCCCTCAGACTCTGGAGAAGCTGCTTCAAAAAATGGATGAGTACATCCGGCCCGATAATGATTTCCGCCAGAGAAGGGAAGAAGCTTATAGGTTTTCTGAGATGACTAGGGGCTTCGGAGGAAGAATCCACCCTAGGCATGTCAGATCAATCCACAACTCCAGTCAGAGTGATGACAGAGGAAGCCAGTTTCAGAGGCCACAACATAGCTCACAGTCTTCAGGGCAACAACAGAGCTCTTTCAGGCCACCAGCTCTAAGGGGCAGAGGCAGCAGGGTCTTCGGAGGAAGATATGGGGATCAACCTAGGAAACTCTATTGCTTATCCTGTGGTGAAGACAAGGGCCACACTACAAGAACATGCCAGGTCACCATTCAGAAGCAAAAAGAGATTGCCGAAGCAGAAGCACGGCAGAATCAGCCAAATTAGGTTTTACATACTGCTTCATGCTACTCTCCCTATATACCAGAATACGTGGGTAATCAACCTGCAGCTTCTGTTGCTTCGGCAAGTCATTCACAAGCTTCCTGGCCCCAGCTCCCACTACCACCAACATTGTCACATACTCATACCCGAAGCCAGCAGCCAGAAGGGCACCAGCATGCCCAACAGCAGTGCAACTTTAGGGAGGAGTCCGAAGCTCGTACAGTCAATAGCACTGTACCAGAATCGAAGCATATATACTGAGGAATATCCTACTTTTGATGTACTTTTATCTTTTATGCCATTTTATTTTTTGTGTGAGAAACAAGTAATGAATAACTTAATTTCAATTTTTTGTAATAATTGTGCCTGCACCAGAGTGAAATATATCTTCCTCATGGATTTACGAAGCTTGAAAGACATGTCTAAGAAAGCGGAGTAGAATTCTGAAGCTCAAAAGTCGTTCCTAAAGGAATGTAGAGCCAAAAATTATGATCCGAAGCTGCAAAAAAGTCGTTCCTAAGGGAGCGCAGAGTAAGTTTTCTGCTCAAAAGTTGTTCCTAAAGGAATGCAGAGCCAAAAATTATGATCCGAAGCTACAAAGAAGTCATTCCCAAGGGAGCGCAACATAAGTTTTCTGCTCAAAAGTCGTTCCTAAGGGAATGGAGAGCCAAATACCACCGAAATATAAGGTAAAGAAGCTCAAAAGTCGTTCCTAAGGGGATGCAGAGCTTAAATGCCACTGAAATAGAAGGGAAGAAGCTCAAAAGTCGTTCCTAAGGGGATGCAGAGCTTAAAGACTCAAAAGTCGTTCCCAAGGGGATGCAGAGTCTTGTGTGTTACAGTGTGGGCACGTGCGTGTGTATGGTCGACATCACCATCATTTTGCATCATATCATCATATCATTCCGCATGACATTACATCATACATCATATCGCATTAACGGCACAAAAATTGAATACGAAGCAAAACTTCGGCAAGTTGTTTGTCAAAATGAAAATGTGCTTTGAGAAATACAGTTTTATCAGACTTGCCATAGAAGGGCCCTTTCTTTACGAAGCATGAAAAGAAGGGAAGGTGTTTTTTCGCTGAAGGCTCAAAAACGGTATGTGTGCAAATTTCACGCATTGTAAAGAAATATATTACAGTAATTTACATGTCCCATTAATTGTTCATACATCAAATATTACAAAGTATTCTTACAATAAAGTTACAAGGTATTATCACAAGTCTACTGTTCTCTAAGGATCTTTTCTGTAGCTTCGTTTAATAACTTGTCGACAACTTCATCGATAATAGAGTTTGCAATGCTTATAACATCCTGTGCTTCTTTCATCTCCAGATCAGCTAGGGGATTGTACGGCTCTGGCAGCGGTGATAGCTCAGCTGTAGTAGGTAAACTATTAGTTCAAAGCTACAAAGTAGGTACCAAAGTTAAAATTCAAAAATAATACCTATGCGTCTTTCGCGTTTAGTAGCCTCTTCAGTTCGCCTAGCTTCTTCTCGGGCGTCATGGGTGTCTTTTTCATTATTTTTTATAATTTCGTTGGCCAGTAATCGGCCACCATTTACCTAGACATTAGAATGAAACTTTCCGCCCACTAAAGTTGCTTTGGCTGAAGGATCCTTCGTGTCGTCTATGGAGAAGGCGGCTTTGGCCTGAGCTGCAGTTTTCACGTGATCGCATCTAGCCTTCTCTAGAATAGCTGCGATTCCCCGGGCGCCGAAAAAAGCACAAATGTCTCCGCTATCGTTCAGAATTTCCTCAAAAGCTTTGGCTTCCCCGCTTATCCACTCAAAAACACCTTTGGGGTCGCCTCGAACGAAGTTCTCCTCAGAGGAGTAGGCGCCTACCTTTGTAAAGCTGTTTTTCAATTTTTTCACGCAATCCAAGGATTTTTCGAAGCATCTTTCCTTGGATTCACAAAGCTCCTCAATATTTTTCTCTAGCCTGGCCTTCCACCATTCACTTATTTCTTGGCTAGCCTTTGCAACTTCACAATTTTCTTTGGCTTCGGTCAATTGTTTTCGAAGGTCTTCAACCTCGACTTTTTGGGCTTCGGCCTAAGCATGGTATTTAGCTTCGTCTTCTTTCATTTTACTCGCCAATGAAATTAAAATTTTTCTTTCTCCAAACCTTCGTTTCTCAGCTCAATTACCTCTTAGCGAAGGTTACTGAGAGCTATTGTGCAGCTTTCATCTTCAGCGTTTTTTGAGCTCTCAAGGCATTGCTAAGAATTAAGCCCTGAAAGAAAAAGAAAGAATTAAGCATCACAATGAAACACTTCATTTCCAAAAGAAAGAATTAAGCATGACAATGAAACACTTCATTTCCAAAAGAAAGAATTAAGCATGACAATGAAACACTTCATTTCCGAAAGGCCTTCCTCAAGCTTCGAAAATCCCATACTTTTGGCTATCTCCCGGCAAACAGAAATTTCTTTGTTGTCCGGGAGACAGTACAGGAAATCATCTTCGTTAGTGCCATTGAACACTAAGGCCCCTTCAGATATTTTAGTTTCTAGGCGTAGTGTCTGGCTTCTAAGATTTCGTCTTTGGATAATTTTTTCCTCGAAGCATGTCGAATGATGTAATCAACATCTTCGGCCGAAGCTTCGGGGGCAGGAGATTTTGCTTTTTCATCATATCTTGCCCCGCTACCATGCCGGTATCTGAAGTTTGTTGCTCAGCTTTATCTTCAGGCATGGCAACCTTCGTCTTAATGGGCACTGAAGGTCCAGCTTCAGCTTCGGCATGGACTTTGACAGCTTTGGCAACTTTCTTAGTAGGAGCAGGGCTCAAGGCCTATGTGGTCTCCATGACAGTGTCTAGCACGCTGGCCATCCTCCTTCTCTTGGGAGTTGCGGCAGGAGCTTTTTGCACTTTTGGCAATTCTGCCTCTACTGGTGGGCTCAGAATTTGTGGAATTTTCACTGTTTTTCCACCTTTGGCTCTTCGGCCGAATCATCTTTGGCTTTGGTTGGCTCCGAGTGGCGGGAGCGGCTTGTTTTGCTTCGGCAGTGGAGGAGGTCCCCTCACCAAATTCAGGCACTACGACCGGTTCAATATATCACGGCCGGTGGGTCAGAACCTTCATTTTCTTGCCCTTCGGCACAACAGTGGTGGCCGAAGCAGCAGTTTTTCTCTTCTTTCCTTGCCTTCGCAATGGGTAGTGATAATCAGGGTATACGAAGCCAATTGCATCAAACACCCTGTTCAATCTTTTCTTGCCCCGACCCCCGAAGGCTGCGGACAAGGCATCATCTTCGGCCTTCGAATATGTCCCAAGCAGCTCGTCGCTGGTAGCTTTAATGCATTTCAACTAGTCATCGTTTGGTTCGTCAAACTTCTCTCTGAATCTGAAGGTATATTTCAATCAAACTAGGCCACCTTAACTGGATTCAGTAGTAGTCTCCTTCGGCATTTCCTATCTATCCACAAGTGGCCACACCCTATAGGCTATGTGCTCTTGGATTATATCTCTTGTGCCAATGAAGGCACAAACATTGCTAAAGGCCTTCTGGCATGCTTCGACGTCACCTTCAATAGCCACCTTCGGCCTTCGGAGGCCGAAGCAAGACCAGATGGGGCGCTGGATGATTTCCTTGACATCCTTCCTTTCAATCAGACCATTTTTAACATAAAACCACTCCTCCATCCAGGCCCGGGCCATCTTTTCCGGTATGTTGGCACTGGATAGCTTGCATTAGAGCGGGCAATGAATCCATAACAACCGAAGTTGTTGTGATACTGTTCTTTGCCAGTGGCCTTCGTCTCGTATAATAGCTCGTGCATATTGCAGAACCACTTTGCGCTCGGCTCTAGCCCCTGGCTTGTTACAGCCCAGACCAACATCCCCATCCTAATTATAGCTTCGGGGGTAATCTGATGAAGAAAGATCTGGAATATCTTTAACACTTCAACCACAAATTTGCTCAACGGGAACCGAAGGCCTGCCTTCAAGAAGCTTCGGTAAATAACAACTTCATTTTCCTCAGGAGCAGGGGTAGTGCTATCTCCTCTAACCCTCACAATAGACATGTCGCGAAAGTATCTCCCTCTCATGGTGTCAATATGACTTTGTTTAATGGTTGATTTTCGAAGATGGTATGGCTTGGCCGCCAGGGCCGGTCCTCAGAATCTTCATCTCCACTCTCCACATCATAGCTATCACTGTCATCAGAATCTTCAGACAAACCCTCCATTATCTCCTTAGTAATTTTCTCTGTATTCGTTTTTGCCATAGACTCATAAAACCCACCAATAAAAGGATCCACAACTTTTTTCTCTTCATACAGCCTCTTCTCCTCAGTTATCTTCTTCTCCTCAGTCATCTTCTTCTCCTCAGACATGGAGCAACCACGTCTTCAAACCGAAGCTCAAAAATCAGGCAAGGGCTGATAAGCAAGAGTTAAAAATTTGAGAAAATAGCGCAAGCAGCAGAAATGGCGTATCAAATGTTGTCGCTGTGGGTTCCTATTTATATGCCTAGCGCTTTGCAACTTGGCGGGGCCTGTTTATCATTGACTTTCGCTATTCTAGCGAAGGGAAGGTGTTTTTTTGGACCTTTGGCTTAAGGCCTTCATTCACGTCACAGTCTGAATTCGTTGTTACAACAAATTAATACTGCGAGGGGCTACTGTTGGGGGTCTTCATCTTCCGAATGTCCTCAAAAACACGACTAACATGTTTTCCAAGTATAATACATTCACAAGAACCTTCGACCTTGGGATGAAGTTGTACACGATATAAAAAGCACGGTCTGGGAGAAGGATGAACCAGCTACCGAAGCTACGTGTGGAGAAGCTTCGGCTTAGTGGTGGAAAATGAAACCGACTTAAAGGGGAAAAGGCTATCTAGTCCTCGACAGAATATCCTTAAGTCAATAACCAATATCGAGGGCTTGGATGTAATTTCACACAGGCTGCGTCCTATGCCTATAAATAGATGAACAGTAGCACCGTACTGTTCACGCTAACTTGTATTCACTCGCACGTCTCTCTTGAGCTCGTACCTTTTGTCAAGCCGAAGGTACAAATGTAATTTACTGTTATTAATGTTTTGTCCATAATAAGATAATGAGAATGTGAATAATTTAACGATTCAATATGATTATTCATGTTATTTTCCATGTTTCATATGCTTTTACTTTCATTATTATATACTGAGATGATGAAGGTATGTCCTTCATGACCTTCGTCCGAAGATCATTATATCCTAAGGGAGATAATGCTTCGAGGGACAAAGGTCTTTAACCATTAACATTTTGTGTTTCTTTGTTCTTAACTCATAGCATTTGAGAACAAGTCCCCAACAGGTAGCTTCATGTATACACAACTATTGTGAATAATGTTTGTGAAAAGTATAATGTCACCATTACAAAAGAAAATATTAGCTCTCACAGCAAGACCCTTGATAAGCACTACAATATCATTAATGGTTTGTTGTCCACTAGTGGTTTTGGATGGGATTGGGAAAAGAACAAGCTCAAAGTTGATAGTGATACTGTATGGGATGAGTACATTGAGGTAAGAAACATTTCAGCATTATAATTGCAATTCAGCATTATATTCTACAAAATAATCTTATGAATTCACTTGTTGTTTTCACAGAATTAAGTGATACCTAGTATAAGTAGGTATTTTTTGTGTTTTAGCCTAAGTAAGCACAAAACTTTGGTTTACTGTTTTAGCCTGAAAACAGGAAAACCGGGTCCATGATACTAGGTATTTTTGCACAGAAATATGTAGATGGTATATGCTGAACTCAGTTTATTTTTGGACTTGCTACATCATGTTATACACGATACCCAGTGGTACCTCTTGGTCTACCGTTAGGGTCTAGGGAGAGAGTTGTTAAATATATGGGCAACAAATGGGCAGTGAATTCTAGACTGTCTATGATGAACTCAATTTATTTTTGGACTTGCTACATCATGTTAGCCATTGCAGTTATGTAACTAGACTGTCTCATATCTATATGTTTATAGCTGAATCTAATTGTATGGGCAGTGAATTCTAGGCTGTTTGATTACCCACTTTATAGCTAAATATGAAAAGAGCAACTGTTGTATGCCATGTTCTTACCTAGGAGCAAATGTTGTGTGTATATTCTAGGGGGGGCAAGGGAGCATGTTTGACTTGTGAAGCAGGACTTGTTTACTTGGCTCGATCAGCTGACTTCGCTTCAGCTTGGATCTAGAAGGGAATATGGTGTTGTGTTCCTCAAGGCCCAGTTAACCGACAGAGGGGGATAATGAATATTTATTAGTAAACATATATAAGTAGTTTTTAGTACAAACAAATGTTCTTATTGCTTGTGTTCTTACAGCACATAGAGATGACCCCTCATCAATCAACATCGTCTTTAAGGCTGCTGTAGCTAGGCGAAAATGTTCTTATTGCTATTGTTCTTTCAAAATTTATTAGTTTTTAGTCCAAACAAATGCACAACTGTATATATACCGTGCTTGTTTAGTTTGGTGATGCTTGCAAGAGGTGCTGTTCTAGAACATGTCCATTTGATTATGTATCTTTGTAACAATTTTGCAATTCAATTTTAGTCTCAATCCAAGTTTATTTGATGATGTATTTTTATAACATTTTGGCCATAAGAATAAGAAAGCAAAATGATATAGGCACAAGGTTGTGCAGTTTTGGGATCTACTTAGCCTAGTGTACAAAAGGCCAAGCAAATGGAGAGGGCGCTACAAAAGCAGTTGAAAGTTCAAAGGAAATGACTAATAAATATAATGATACCAAAGGCAAGGATGTCACATATTTTGTATCTTCCTCGAGCAGTCTAAAAATACAATAGTCAGATGATTCATTTACTTTATGTGGTGTGAGAAGTTTGACATGCTTACTGCTGCATTGAAAGATGATGGTCCAAAGCTACCCTCTTATGTTGAAGTTCTTGCCACACTACAAGAGGCTGATGGACTTGATGAAGACACGAAACTTGAGCTTTATGACATCCTCACCTCTAATGCACATAGTCGATGATGGCACTCCTAATGGAAAGGAGGAAGAGGTGGCTTATGATGCAGCTAAGGAAGTGGAACAACTTATGTGTGAACATAGATGTCTTTGTGCAACTGATTATGGGTCAACTTGTTTGTGTGGAACTACTGTGTGCGAAATTAATGGCTTTGTGAAACTATTGTGTGCGAACTTGATGGCTTTGTGAAACTATTATGTGCTAACTTGATGTCTTTGTGGAACTTTTATGTGTGAACTCGATGTCCTTGTGAAACTTTTATGTGCAAACTTGATGCCTTTGTAAAACCATTATATGTGACTTGCCTTTGTGGAACTATTATGTGTGAACTTAATGGTGTCTAACAGTTATAAATTGTTCACGCTCATTTTTTAAAGCAGATGCAAAGTCTAGAGATCCTTAATTGTTTGTATTGAAATTCTGTATGCAAAGTATCCAATCAACATTTAGAATTTAATTCTAGGAATTAAATTGCTTGTACAAACAAACAAAAATAATGAAATTCAATCACTTTCTAGTTGGTTGAATTCAAAATAATTCATTTCTTGGAAAAGGTTTCATTTCTAGGCATCCAAACTTGGTGTAAGGAAAATCATCTCCCTCAAACATGGGAAGAGATCCATCCCTGAAAGGAAAATGGCCTTAAACCATTTCTTATATTTTGGTGCTTGATGACCTTCACAACCATTTGAACTAACTAGTTTGCCTAGCTTCTGATTCACAGGTTCATAAGGTCAACAATTTAGTTTCCAAGTCACAATCAGCTCAGTTCCAACCAAATAAGGGTAAAACATGGAATAGATGAACTACCAATAGTTCTACTCTTTGGATAAGTTCTAAATACCCCGAGGAACCTATTCAACACTTCTAGAAAGGTTGGAAAGCTCGAAATCAACATATCACTATTTTGGAGCTAGTATTGGGCAAAAAAAGATATATGAGCGAAAGAATCAAAATGCAAAAAGGATTGGACTAAGGCAATGAGGATGCAACACCTCAAAAGAAGACATAAAAAGAAGTAGAGAAGTCTGAGACTCAACAACAAAAGAAGCCCAAAAGAATGAAATCTAAGAAAAGGGCAGTCAACCAGCGCCTAGTGGCGCATCGGACATTGAACAGTAGCTGTCTGGTGTGCACCGGACTGTCCGGTGGGACAACCGGACAGACTGCGTAGAAAGGCCCACAACAGGCGCTCTCGGGTTGTGGCACCGGTTTGTCCGGTGTGCACCAGTTAGTCTGGCAACGGTCGGATCCAATGGTCAACTGCCGCAGATCTCAACGGTCGGCTGATGTGGCCAGGGCACCGGACTGTCCGGTGTGCACTAGATAGTCTAGGTAGTAGTTGGATCCAATGGTCGACTACTACATACCCCAACGATCGGTTGATGTGGCAGGCACCAGACACTATCCGGTGTGCACCGGATTGTCCAGTGTGCCCATTGACATAAATCTGCTGCTTTCTGTCCAACGACTATATAGGGGGTTGGGGCCTATAAATACCACCCCAACCGGCCATTTCAATGTGTGGGAGCCCAAGTAACATATCAAGGCATATAGAAGCAGCGCCTTGCAAGAAAGAACTTGTGTTATTACTCTTCTTATCTAAGGCCTCTTGCTTTATTCTTCATAGATATTTTAGTTGTGTTGCTTTGTGTTAATTCCGCACTCTTTGAAAGCAATACTCTTTGCAAGCAAAGGACTTAGTTTTATACTCCGATAATTGTTCAGCTTGTTCTAACAGCTAATCGAGGGATCAAGTCCGGGTTTAAAGTTATAATTTTCAGGTTTTTCCTATTGACCCCCCTCTAGGTGACTTTTAATTGGTATCAGAGCTAGGCACTTCATATTGAGTCTAACAACTCGAAGTGATGGCTCGAAGAAAAACCCAAAAGAACAAGAAGACACCACCGAAGGAAAACAATGAGGTAACTCTTGAGATATTACTTTCCGATTGTTCTAATTATGTTTCATTGTCTACTAGTGTGATAAATGCTTTTAGGACCATAGACCCACAATTAGAACAAATTTTAGAGAAGAGTATTATACCTTCTAGTTATGGTAAGAGGAATGCTTCCGAGGAAGATTGAAGATCTTTACGCTTAAATTATCTTGCTTTTGACATCTTAGGTAATTCTCTTAGCAAAGAAGATTATCATGCCTTCATAATTAGATATGATGAACCTATTCATGATGCACATGATATTTGGACTAGAATTAAAAATAGATTTGATGAGTCTAAACATGTTAGTTCATATGATGCTTTTACTTCCTTTAGTCCTTATAAAACTAACCCTTTAAAGGAAGAAGAAGAAAATGAACGCTGGAGACCAAACGATGAATCCACCTCTCCAAAAGGTTTGTCTTTCCATCTCGATTCCCACATATGTTGTGTGGCTAATGAAAATGATAGTGGAAGCACAAATGAGGATGAGGAGGATGAAAGAAGCTTCATGCAAATCTACGCTCATCTAAGCCTAGACACCATGATATGGGACCCACCAGAGCCCACATTAGAAATGGAGTCCTCGAGATGGGACACGTGTCACACCCGGTTCTAAGGGCAGAGCTGGGTGCATCGCATATGTGTGCCAGGATCTATTTCCACACACATGTTGACGTCACAAGTGTAATATATCAAAAGAACACTACATAAAAGCGTAAATAAATATTATATTAACATATTACACTTCGAACAGACATAATGTCTTAACCTTTATTCGTCAAAGTACAACAAAACATGGGCATCCTTCCACAGGAATGGAGTCCTCTAGATGGGACACGTGTCACACCCGGTTCTAAGGGCAGAGCCGGGTGCATCGCATATGTGTGCCAGGATCTATTTCCACACATATGTTGACGTCACAAGTGTAATATATCAAAAGAACAATGCATAAAAGCGTAAATAAAGATTATATTAACATATTACACTTCGAACAGACATAATGTCTTGACCTTTATTCATCAAAGTACAACAAAACATGGGCATCCTTCCACAGGAAGATGACCAGGGGTATCACTAGACTAGCAAGGGTGAGCTCACTTATGGTCGGGGCTCAGCAAGTGGGGGGAAATGCAAGGTAACAAGGTAAGGCTAAAGTTAAATGCGGTTAGCATTTTAGTTGGTCAACATTTTATTAACAATACATGTCTTACTAATAAGTGTGAATCCCAAGTATTTCCATTAAACAAAGGTATAAGAGTATATCAAAAACACTTAAGTGAAACCATTTAAGCAAACCATTGGCAGATCATCGGATCTCGATTTATTTCCATCTTCAAGTTCAATTATCATGTGAGAAGTCCAGGCTGCTCATAACCGTTAGCACAGCTGATATATCAGTTTTACACTTTGCAGAGGTGGTACAACTTTACCCACAAGCCATGTATCCCCTCTAGCCTGGGTCGGCCAAAACCCGTAAACACTTCCGAGGTGAGTGGCTAGGGATCCACTATGAGGCTTTCATAGAATACTCTTAATACTAAGCAACCCGCTAAGGTTTCTAAGTCGGTGTGGTGACCCTCTGGGTGAGGTACCTTAGCCAAGAATACGCCCCCATGTTAACGTGAGCTGCCACCACTGCCGCTCCCCCTCTTGCCCATATTTCAGGTAAGGTTGCTAGGCACTAAGCATATAAAGCTAATTACCAAAGCCAGAGCCATGATAGCACTCATGGTTGCACTGTTTTCCCGGGTGGTCACTCCATGTTCCAATTATCACAGTATGATCTTGCTTAATCATCGGATTAACAACAATAATGTAACTTACCATTTGGAACATTGATATCATCAGTAGGAGTAACATCATAGAGTTAAAGTTGTAGCAATAGCATAGCTACTTAATTAGATCAAAACCCTGTTTAACAAGGAATAAGGTTGGAAAGGTTAGGAGTATCTGAATAGGTAACCCATTAAATTATGCATATATATCCAAGAATAAACTTTATTAAATGTATTGTTTGGGATCAAATAGAGTATGCAGAGGGAGAAGTCCACTTGCCTTGCTTATTGAAAATTTGAGGTTCTTCCACGGAATAGCACTTGATTCTCAACTATTAGATCAATCACTGAATATCACACAAACAAACAAGAAGAAACAAACACCACTCAATAACATACAACATTCACCATACGTAAAGCTAAAAGAAAGCCTAACAAAAAGAGCGCTCGCTTTTCAAAAACACTACACGCAAGGGTTATAATAAAAAGGTATTCTTTTCAAAAATGTGTGATCTATACTTTATAAAACAAGACATGAGCTTATAAATATCTTAATTAAAATATACAAATATTAGGTTCACCAATTTAATCTTTTATAAAACGTCGTATGTGATATGTCTAAGATTAATGGTTTATAGGATGATAAAACACGTTATAACAATATTAAAACTATTTAACCTTTTAGAAAAGATATACGTTATATCTAAGGTTAATGAGTTACGAAACACATTATTAAACATTAATTTATGAAGCATTATGAAACATATTATAAAATATTGTTAACCAATCACTTATGACAAATTAAGATATAAGTCTAAATAGGTTTTATGTGAAAAGATCATTATTATTAAACACTATTTATGGAAAGCTATGATATATGCCTTAAATGAACTTTTATGCAAAAGGAAAATGAACAAACAACTATATTTTATTTTTATTAGAAAGTACATGTCCTATATTCTTTATTAAGAAAGCTATATATAAAACAATATATAAACTAACATTTTAATTATTATTAAAGAACATGAACACTAATTTCATTAGTTTATTCTTTAGGAAAAACTAAGTGATATATATATATATATATATATAATATGGACTAATTTGATGGATAATATTAATCATGTCTAGAAAACTAATTGATATATATATGACATGGACTAAGTTTGATTAAATGATTAATTAAGCCTATATAATCAGTTGTGAACAATCTAAAATATAAATCTAATTAACTAGATTATGAGAGAACATAATTACTCTATTACCTATCTTTACCTTTAGTTTAGGAACATCTGACCTAGATATTTAAAATGAATACTATATTCATTGATATATTATTAATTATCGTTTTAGTTATGATGGTGTGAGTACTTAATTAAGCCATTATATCATTATTAGAAAAGTTATATGACATATTACTATTGTAAAGCATATAATTATGGATACTTAAATATGAGACTAAATGAGTTTTATGTGAAGGGATAATAAATGATTATAATTCTATTAGAAAAAACACTAAATCTATATTTGTTGAGAAAACTACATTTAAACCGATAGGTCATCATTTTAAAGATATGAACACCAATTTTAGTATCTTTAGAAAACTCTATTCTTTCTGTTTTCTCCTTTCTTTTCTAAATAGAAATTATATGTATAACTAAAAATTGTTTATAATTCTTCTAACAATAATATTCTAAGAAGTAATTGTAAATTACTAAATGGGACTTTTAATAATCTATTCATGGTTATTATGACATAAATAAGTATCTTACTAATTCTAAGTAATTAAGTGCTATGCTTATGAATACATTTATCATGAATAGTAAAATATATATTTTCATTTGACCAGAAATACGTGGCTTAGTAGTCCTTCTATTTTTCTTATATAAAATTATACAATACCAGTACTAACCAATATCGTTCTACACACTAAAGCGAATTTAAATCTGTGGACGTTTTCTAGTATGAAAATCACGGCGGAAGTGAATAGTGACCATACTCATTTTTAAAATTATAAAATCATACACATATTCAAAGTATTGTCGCGGGGTTCGGTTTTGGTTACCCGTATACATCGCAATCTCTAAAATCAAACACGTATTTAAATATGAAATACTTAAATATAATCATAAAAAGGTAACTATATAGTTGTTTATTTAGTACGTTTGATTAGGAAAAGGTGATCTACATTTCTTTTTAACTTCATAATTAGAAAACTACGCATAAAATAATTATAATAGTCACAAATCAGATTTAAATTACGAAAACATCTGAACAATCATAAATACTAACTTTGAAGTATTTAGAACAGACGTATGAAACTAATAAAACAATTACACCTTCTTAATCTTACGTTCATCATAGAGCAAGGAGTTGCGGCTTTGGTCGCAAGGGAATAGGAGGCCTTGACGTATAATTCGTACACAGTGTCGACGAGCGGGACGGTGTGGGCGGACTCCAAGGGGTCGTCACGACAAACTTGTTGCGCGACCGCGTCGACGATGGACGGCGTAACTCCGGCGATGCGTTTGGACGGCGGGGCGCGAACGGACGGTGAATGGCGTACGACGCGCAGACACGGGCAGAGCTCTGGCGAACGGCGGATGGACGTGGACTATCCGACGACAAGCTTCACGGCGGCGAGTTGGGCACGGCGTGAGCAGGGGCTCGACGGCGGGTGCGCGTGAGCAGAGCGGCGGCGTGGGCGTGGTCGACGGGGTGCTGCGCGGGCAAGCTCCGGCGCGGTGGCATCGACAGAGAGCTCCAGCGGCGAGGGAGAGAACGAGGGAGTGAGAGAGAGAGCTCGGGCAGGGAGAGGGAGAGGGCTCGGCATCCAATTTATAGAGGATGGGAGGAAGAGGAGAGGGTGGCCAGGGGGGAGAGAGAGGTGGCCGGGGTCTTTCAGCTGCGATCAATGGTGTTTATCAACAGAGGGAGGTAGTAACGGATGCATTTGAAGCTCCAATAAAGCCACAGACGAACGGATGGCTGCGAGGTTTCTCGGGCGCGCGCGCGGCTGGTTGCTCCTTGGCGTCAGGGTTCGATGCTCGACTTCGGGGTGGGCGCGCTCGGCCTGGGCATCGGGGAGGCGAGGCGTCGGCTGCGTAGCGTGGTCGGGCACCTCGGCGCGATCGTCGGGGATGCGCAGGGCAGGTCCTAGCGCGTCATGGGGAGGTGTAACGCCCTGAATTTGGGGGTAGATTTTTTTCTTCTTTTTACTCACCAAATTCAGGCGTTACTCTCTTTCCTTTTCTCGTTTCGCTCCTTCTTCCCAATTTCAAAGCAATATAGTGACGGGTGTCCGTGTCATGTGTAAACAAAACCTATGTGTCATGGGTGTTGCATCATTCGGAAGCATTTTTCTTTGTCTGATGTCGTGGTTAGTCGCGTGTTCGTCTCGTCCCATTTCGGATTTCGGTTCGCGATCGGTTTCCGATTGGTGGTTGTGCATGTTGTGGGTTTTGACCCGCGGTGTGACCCAACCCGGCCCAGCCCGGCCCGGTCCGGCCGAGTCCGGCCCGCACGCCCCTGGCGCCCCTGCCCCCATGCGCGCCCACTGGTCTCTTTCTCTCTCATTTGATTTCTCCCTCGCAACAACCTCCCTCTCCCTCTCCCACCTCTCTCTCTCTCCCTATGGTGCCCTAGGTTTGGAGACGGTGATCATCGGAGTTTGGATCCCCGAGGTGAGTTTCCCCTCCCCTCTCCCTCTCCCTCTCTCTCTCTCCCTCCCCCTCCCTTTCTTCCTCCCTACGTGGCCCCTGCCCGCGAGCCCTCCCCTGCCCACGCCATGCGCCCTCTCCTGCCCCCACGCCGCGCGCCCTCCCCTGCCCCCGCGCCGCGCGCCCTCCCCGCCACGTGCCCCTCCCCGGCGAGCCCCGCCCCGGCGCGCCTCTCCCCGGCGAGCCCCTCCCCGGCGGCCCCGCGCGCCCTCGGCCGTGCCCCGGCCTCACGCCCCTGCTCATGCGCCTTGGCCGCGCTCGGCTGCGCCCTAGCCGCGTGCCTCGGCTGCGCCCCTGGCCGTGCCCCCGGCCGCGCCCTCGCGCGCCCTTGCTTGCGCCCTCGGCACGCGCAGCGTGCTCTCGCGTGTGCGACCGTAGTCGCGCAGCGTTCAACTCTTGTCTTAATCCATTTTAATTTTAGTTTAGTCGCGCGCTTCGTCGCGTGACGGTTCATTCTAAATTCGTCTTTATTAAGGTGCTGTGTCACGCGCTTCGTCGCGCGGCGATTCATTTTAAATTTATATTTATTAAGGTGCTATGTCGCGCGCTTCATCGTGCGATGATTCATTTTAAATTCAGTTCTATTGGCGTAAGCCATCGTGCGTTTCGTCATGCGACGCTTAACGTTTATCTATAATTAATGCAAGAATCTCGTTGCACGCTCTATCGTGCGACGAGTCGTTTATTTCTTAATTCAATTTAAATGCTGCATCGCGCGTCTCGCCGTGCGACCACTTCCTTTAATTCACCTTTATTTGATTATAATGATTAAATGTGGAACATGACCTTACTTTATGCTAAACACAGTAGCCAAATTAATACCCTTCTGTTAAACGAGTGGTTTAATTTATAATTATGTAACGTGATCGCTTCTCGACCGTAGACTCCACCGTCATTTCCTCTTTCTCGCTAAACCGTAATTGCGAGCCCCGTGTTGAATGTCTGTTTGATTATTGCATTCCATTGTATGGTGTACTGTTCTTTTGTATTAAATGTGTGGAATGTATGTTTGAACTCTTATAGATAACGGTCAGTTGGTAGAGTCCGAAGGAGTTGCAGGTGAAGACCCTGAGCAGCAGTCGGTTGGTGAAGGCAAGTGTCCCTTGACCCATCTTTGTCCTTGTTGGAACTTGCTCTCAGTTGCAAGGGGATCCAACAAGGGTGAACAGTGGCGACAACAGGGCACTCGCGCTAGATGGCAAAAGCTCTGTTAATCTGGCCTCTCACGGGCACTGTGCAGGGGTATTTATAGGTACCTGAGCGCGCAGCGCCTTGAGCTAAGGATGCATGTGCCCTCAGCTACCTAGGTTATCCCCAGAATATTCCCATAAAGCGGGGTTACAGACCGTAATTACAGGGGTGCCTTTACAAATTAGGCCCGTATCGCACGGCGGCCACGCGGGGCCCGTTACGATGGGCCGGATCGCACGTGGGCCTCTGAGCTGGACGAGGCCGCACTGTGGGATGCCCTTCGTCGCCGGTCTTCGTCTGGTGCGGAACAAGCGAAGGGTGTCCCTGCCTGTTTTGTTTCTGTTAGCTCAGCTGCTGCAGCGAAGGCTTCGAGCGAAGGGTGGCGCCTTTGCCTTCGCCCCAACATTTGCCCTCCGAGGGACCAGTTCGACAAAGTCACCTGGTGCCAAAGACGTCGCTAGATGGTGGAGACGCTGCCCTCGCTCGAAGTGGTTCCACGGGGGTTTTTGATATGACCGTTGATTGACGGCGTACTGTTGGATTGCGGGTTTCCCGAAGCGCCGCGCCCTGTTGGACTGCGGGTTTCCCGAAGAGCCGCGCCCTGCCTATAAAAGGGGGCGGGGGTCGGCACTTTTTGAACTTCACCTTCCGCGCTCCGCGAAAACCCTAGCCGCCCTTTCCGCCGTCTTGCTGCTCGTCTGCCCGCCGTGCTCTTGTTCGCCGGAGATCTGGCTCGAGTGAAGCAGACCGCCCGCCGCCGCCGACGCTACGTAGCGATGCCGTCCTCGTCTTCTTCCGCTGCCGCTACACCGCCGGCCGTTCCCTCGCCGCCGGCCGCCGCCTCGTCTGAGGAGACGCTGAGTAGTTTAATGGTGGAGGAGTTGCGCGCCGGCGATTCTGTTGATTTTGGCGTATCGCGGATGTCGTCGGTCCGCGTGCAAGATATGCAGCGGTTGGGTTACTTCGGCGGTGGAGTTGCTCGAGTCCCGGGGACGGAGGAAGTCCCCGAGCCGGAGGGCGAGTTGGTTGTTTTCGAGGCGTTCTTCGCCGCCGGACTCCGCTTGCCTGCGCACCGATTTGTTGGCGAAGTCCTGCGCAGGTTCAACGTTCAAATACATCAGCTGACACCGAATGCCATAGTGGCTCTGTCGAAGTATGTCTGGGCGACGACTTCGTACAGCGGACAGCCATCGGTCGAAGTTTTTGCGAAGTGTTATTGTTTGCACTGGCAGAAGAGGATGATTGGAGACGAAGTTGCTCAGTTTGGGTCCTGAATATTCACACCGAAGACCGGCAAAACCACGATGCAGGTAGTCGAGTTGGTTCCTTGCGCCCGCAACAAGTGGGGCAACTGGAATGAATTTTGGTTTTACGTTGCTGAGGGCACCGTCTAAGGCCATGAGGGACTCCCCGTGTCCGAGATGTGTTCTCACTTTTACTCAGCGTACTCGCCCTTTGAAGTGGCGGAGGAGGATGTGGACGAAGGGGCCCTTCGGTGCGCCGCCGGCCTGAGCAGTGGGCGCGACTTGGTTGAAGAATTTGTGGCGTACGGGGTATGGCCCTTGGCGCATGGCTGGGCGTTGGGCGAAGTGTGCCCTCGCCAGATGCCTTTCCATGGCGGAAGGGTGGTGCGGAGTCCCGCCTTCGCCCTGAATCTGCAAAACCGCGATCCGGCCGCCTTTGTGCGTGAGGCGGAGGATGGGGCGGTGCGGCTCATTGGACGTTACGTGCCGAGGACAGAGGGCCAGCGCAGCTGGGATATCCGCGGGTCGAATGACCGTTTGAACAGGGTTTTTGAATTAAATCAATTGCCATATGACGGCTACCCTGGTCAAGACGATGTGGACCGCCGTGGGAAGAAGCCGGCGGTGGAGACTGGAGACGACCCTACGCCGGCGGCCGCCCCATCCTCTAAAAAGAGAAAATTAGGTACTACTATGGGAGGACTTGAGGTTTCTGATGGTTTTGCTAGAGAGTTGATGAGGACGTGCGCGGCCCCGGGGGAAAGGATGTCTTCGCCCGAGCTCCGGGAGTCTTTGGCTCGGATGCTGAGGGTTACCGGGGGTTGTTGGCCTAGGAATGTTCCTATCCCCCGCGCGGCTGGCGAGGACTTTTTTACATCTCGCATGGTTCGTGAATGGAGGGTTTTTCCTTATGGGCGGAATATTGCTGCTGTTGTGTCAGCAGTGATGGACAAGGATCGCCAGGGAGCTGCACAGAAGCGCCAGGCGGCTGTCAGGCTCGTTGAAGCCAGGCCAAAGAGGCAGCGGGGGGCTGCGAAGGCTGCGGCCCCCAGCGGAGGCCGGCCGCTGCTGGCGGCGAAGTCGGGCGTCCCTGCATCTAGCAAGGCGCCGGAGGCAACGGCAGGCGCCGGAGGCTCGAAATCGGCGAAGGCGGTGCCGCCGTCCAGCGGAGTGGCGGAGGTCGCGAAGGCGGCCCGAGCGTTGCCGTTGTCGGGCAAACGTGTCGCCGACTTCGCCACCGATATTAGTGTGGACGACTATCTCGGTGGTAAGTCGTTGGCTCTATTTATTTATTTATATATATATATTTTTAATTTATTCGTTGGTATGTCGCAGGGTCGGGCGAAGGCCAACTTTCTATGGTTGCGCCTGCCGCGGCGACCACGACGGCTGCCGCAGTGCCGAAGGCGAAGGGCGGGGCTCTTAGCGCCGGAGGCAAGGTGTCGGCCCTCGCGGTTGTCATGGATGAGGCGGGCGCTGCGTCCCGCCGGCTGAAGGAGGTGACGGAGGCGCTAAGTCAGGTCCGCTGAGCTGGACTTCGTCCTTTTTTTATATCGGTTTGCTGGGGCCGCGGACTTACGATTGCTCTGCAGGTGGCTGACTTCGCCAGCCACACTGCGTCGGGGGCCCTCACGGCAGCTGTGGCTACCGAAGTCGAGAGACTTCGGACACAACATGCTGACGCCGTCCGTGAAAAATCGGTCGCCGACAGCAAGTGTCGCAAGCTGGCGGACAAGGTGGCCTCACTGGAGGGAGAGAAGGCTGCCCTCCGGCGCCAGCTGGCGGGGGAAAGGAGGGAGGCCAACGAGGCCCTTGTCAAGGCGCAGGCTGCGTGGGCGGAGGCCAACCTGGCACGGGCGGAGGGCAATCTTGCCAGGGAGCGCGCCGAGCAGCTGCAGGAGCGGCTCACCGCCCTGGAGAGCCGCGTGGAGAGGGCCGAGGCCGCGTCACGCGCGGAGGCAGAGCGGACGCGCCAACTGCTTATAGATACATACCGTGGGCTGGGCGCGGGGACCGGTGATTTCGAAGTGCCAGACCGAGAGCCCGGACTTCGCTGCCTGGAGTGGGTGCAGGAGGAGTTGCAGGCACTCCCCACTGTCGTGGAGGGGTTTATGGCGTATGCCTCCCTGGTCACCTGCGAGGGGGCGATGAACGCGCTCTCCCGCGAAGGGTGCCGGCACTTCGAGGTCTTCGACCAAGTCGATGAAGATTTTGAGCAAGATATCTTTAAGGTTGAGGACCCCGTAGTGAAGGAATCCGCCGGAGCTATCTATGACCGGATGTGGGGTCCGCACGGTCGCGAGGTGGTCAGGGAGCGGGCCGAGACGGCGAGGGCTCAGGTAACGTTTTCGTTTGTTTGGTGTTTGTTGGATGTAGGCTGTGTGTGTGTTTGATGAATTTTGTGTGTTTTGTCTTAGGCGGCGCGCGGCGAGAGGGTCGACGACTTCGGGGCGTTGAACAGCATGCTGTCTGACCCGGAGCCGACCCCGGCGGAGGCCGTGTCTGGGGTCGCCCTGGAGCCGACCCTGGAGACTGCGGGAGACGCGTCGGGTGCCCCCGCATCTGCTGCGGCCGGCGAAGACCTGCCCCCAGAGGTTGCCGAAGGCGCGCCTGATGCCTCCGCAGCTGCCGCGCCGAGTGCTGAAGATCCCGCAGCGGTGGCGGCGGAGACAACAGCGGAAGCAACGGCGGAGCCAACGGCGGAGGCTCCCGCAACGTCAGGGCCGTCGCAGGTGGCGTAGTGGGTGTAGAGGGTTGGAGAAATTTGTATATGTTGCTGAATTTTGGTTGCTGCGCAGGTTCAAGATTTTGGGCCTGCGCACACAACCGCTACTACTAAATTTTTGGCGGCTTCGACCGCGGAAGATGGTAATGAATGTGGTGGATCTGCATCTGAGTTTTTTGATTGTGCTGACTCTGGGAGCTCGGTTGAGTGGACTGATGAGTCGTCGGAGGAGGACTTGGACTACTTTGCGGCCTTGGATGTGGCTGCGGCGGAGGCTTCGCCGCACGTCGCGGACGCAGGAGATGTGCCAGGTCCTAGCATCGGGCGACGACGACGAAGGGCGGTTGCGAAACGTAGAGTTAGTGGGGCGGAGGGGGCTCAGCTTCGTGTGAGTGGGGCTGGCCGGCAGGAACTGTTGTCTTTGCCGGCCGCCGTGAATACAGGTGAAGGGGAACTGCGAAGTCTTTTTGCGGGTGAGGAGCTTAGGGTAATGTTATTTAATTATAGGGAGATGGGAATTATTCCTAAGGTTGAGCCGATGTAGAGTGTGGTGCCCTCGCTTGTATATGTAGAGGCTTGTATGATGGAGTTGTGTGCCCTCGCTTGTATATGTGCGCGAAGGCGTTGTGTACTTTGTCCGGTTTGTTTTGTTTCTAGTCCGGTTGCACCCTTAGGTGTCTTCTGTACGGACAGTCTTTGCGGTAGGCTTCGGTTTTTTCGCACTTGTTGTGCTAGTCCGGCTGCACCCTTAGGCGACTTCTGCGTGGATAGTCTTCGCGGTAGACTTTGGTTTTTTCGCACTTGTTGTGCTAGTCCGGCTGCACCCTTAGGCGACTTCTGCGCGGATAGTCTTCGCGATAGACTTCGATTTTTTCGCACTTGTTGTGCTGGTCCGGCTGCACCCTTAGGCGACTTTTGCGCGGATAGTCTTCGCGATAGACTTCGATTTTTTCGCACTTGTTGTGCTAGTCCGGCTGCACCCTTAGGCGACTTCTACACGGATAGTCTTCGCGATAGACTTCGATTTTTTCGCACTTGTTGTGCTGGTCCAGCTGCACCCTTAGGCGACTTCTGCGCGGATTTGTCGCACGCGAGGGTGGCTAGCGCTTAGCCTCGCGGTGACCTCGTGTTGGTCAAATGTCGAAGACCGTCGTCGCGGTCTTTTTTTCGACACATGTTTTTGCGGGGGATTTTTCACACATATATTACATGGCTCCGCCTCGTTAAAAACCTCACCCCCCGGGAGCAAAAGAGTGCGGGCCGGTACAAGATTGTTTTTGCGAATTACAAGGGCGAAATTAGCCCTGAGGAGTCAAACAAAAAATTTGCGGAGGTTGTCGATGTTCCAGGAGTGCTCCAGGTCCTCGCCGTTTGGCGTTGTGAGCCTGTAAGCGCTGGGGGAAGCTTTTGTCTTGACTATAAAGAGGCCCTCCCACCTGGGCTCTAGCTTGCCCTTGGACTCCGTCCGAGCTGTTCGGACGAGTACGAGGTCCCCCTCGCTGAACTCCCTCGGGATGACTGAGTGGTCGTGCCATGCTTTGGTCTGGGCTTGGTATTTGTTTAGGGCCTGTAGGGCGAAGACTCGGTCTCCATCAATGAGATCCTTTGAAGCTGGCTCGTCCACGTCGGGGACGGCTGACGGAACTGTTCGCGGGGACCCATGCTTTATTTCTTGCGGGGTCATGGCCTCCGATCCGTATAGAAGGCGGAAGGGAGTAAACCTGGTCGCCCTGCACTCAGTCGTGTTTAGTGCCCAGACTGCCTCAGGTAACAAATCGGTCCATCAGCCCTTTTTTTCATCAAGGAGCATTTTCTTGACAGCTGTGAAGATTTTCCCGTTGGCGCGTTCCACGACCCTGTTGGATTGCGGATGATAGACTGAGGCGAAGGCAAGCTTGGTGCCAATGGAGAAACAAAAATCCTTGAAGTCTTGGTTGTCAAACTGCTTGTCGTTGTCAACTGTTAGTTCGGACGGTACTCCGAAGCGGCAAACAATGTTCTGCCAGAAGAATTTTTGGGCAGTCTTTGATGTTATTGTAGAAACAGCCCGCGCCTCGATCCATTTGGTGAAGTACTCGACAGCGACGAAGGAGAACTTAAGGTTCCCCTGAGCGGTGGGCAGGGGCCCGACAATGTCCAGGCCCCAGCGCTGGAGAGGCCATGTATGGGCGATCAGCTTTGTATACTGCGAGGGGCTGCCTGACCGAGGAGAAAACTTCTGGCAGGCTTCGCAGGACCGTGTGACCCGATTTGCGGCGCAGATCATTGCGGGCCAGTAAAAGCCCTGGCGGATCACCTTAGCAGCTAGGGCCCTTGGCCCTGCGTGTGAGCCGCACGTGCCACTGTGGACTTCACGTAGGATCTGCATGCCTTTGGCTTCGGTGACGCACTTAATCATTGGCTGACTGACCCCTTTTTTGTAGAGTTGGCCTTCAATCAGTGCGAAGTCTCGGCTTCGATGTCTGAGGCGCTTGGCCTCACTGATGTCAGCTGGATGATAATACCCCTGTAGGAACAGGGTTATTGGTGCCCGCCAGTCTTCGGTCATGATAAGGTTGACTATGCGGTGGCCCTCGCTGTCATTGGTTATTTGGAGCCCTTCGGGGCTCCGGACGGCTGACGTGCCGATGACATGAAAGAACACGTCGGAGGGTAGGGTTTCGCCCCTGGCGGCGGCCTTGGCCAATGCGTCGGCCTCTTCATTCTTGGCCCTATCCACATGCTGCAAGGTGAACCCCTTGAATTGCTTCTCGAGACTTCGGATGGCCGCGAGGTACTGCATGAGTGCGGGGTCCTTTGCTGCATAGTCTTTCTCGACTTGGCCGGCAACTACCTTGGAGTCTGTTTTGATGATGCAGGTGGTGACTCCGAGGGCCCTTAGCTTGCGGAGGCCGAGGATGACTACTTCGTATTCTGCTATATTATTTGTGCATCTGTCGGATTCCAGATTGAAGCTGAGTCATGCTGCATATATGTGCTTGACCCCGACTGGTGAGGTGATGACTGCAGCGACGCCTGCCCCCGCATGGCACCATGCGCCGTCGCAATGGATCGTCCAAATCTTCTCTGCGGACGGGTCTGGCTGTGTTGTTGGCCCAGTCCAGTCGACGACGAAGTCTGCCAGGACTTGAGACTTTATAGCTGTCCTGGGCTCGAAGCAGATGTGGTAGCCGGAGAGTTCGGCCGCCCACTTGGCAATCCTCACCGATGCCTCCGGGTTTCTGAATAATTCGCCGAGTCCCCTGTTTGAGGTGACCCGGACCTTGAATGCTTCGAAGTAATGGCGCAGTTTGCGCGACGACATGACGACTGCGTAGGCAATCTTCTCCAGCTCTGTCATGTTGCACTTGGACGGTGTCAGCACTTCGGAGACATAGTACACGGGGCACTGCCGGACCACGCCCTCGACAGTCTGCTCCTGCACTAGTGCCGCGCTGACCGCATGTGGCGAAGCCGCGACGTAGAGCAGCAGGGGGAGCGAGGGGTCGGGGCTGGTAAGGACGGCCAACTCTGTCAGGTACTGTTTTAATGAGGCGAAGGCCGCCGCCTGCTCTGGTCCCTAGGCAAAGTCTTTTGCACCACCGAGTGTCTTGAGGAAGGGGAGACTTCGCTCGGCGGACCTGGATATGAATCTGTTGAGAGCGGCCAATCTGCCTATCAGGCGCTGGACGTCCCTGACGGACTGTGGAGGCGTCATGTCTAAGATGGCCTGAATCTTGGTTGGGTTGGCCTCGATGCCGCGGTGTGATACCAGGTAGCCCAATATTTTGCCTTGGCGAACGCCGAAGACGCACTTTTCCAGGTTTAGGCGGAGTTGTGCATCTCGCATGTTCGCGAATGTTTCAGCGAGGTCGGCGAGGTGGTCCTCCTTGCTCTTGCTGGCGACGACAATGTCGTCTACATATGTGAATATGTTTCTGCCAACTTGCCCTTCGAGCACTGTTTTGGTAAGCCTGGAGAAGGTGGACCCGGCGTTCTTGAGTCCCTCCGGCATTCTGATGAAGCAATATGTGCCGAAGGGTGTTATAAAGCTGGTGCTAGCCTTGTCTTCTTCCTTCATGTATATCTGGTGGTAACCGGAGAAGCAATCGAGGAGGGACATGACCTCGCATCCGGCCGCGCTATCGACTATTTTGTCGATCCGCGGCAACGGGAAATTGTCCTTTGGGCAGGCTTTATTGAGACTGGTGAAGTCGATGCACATTCGCCACTTCCCGCTCTTTTTCTGCACCATCACGACATTGTAGAGCCATGTGGGGTAAGCCACCAGCTCGATGAATTTGGCTTCCAGGAGGCGGTGCACTTCTGCCTTGGCGGCCTCCGTCTTCTCGTCGGACATCTTGCGAAGCCGCTGCTTTTTCGGCCGTACCGAAGGGTCGATTCCCAGACTGTGCTCAATTATTGAACGGCTAACCCCGACCAGATCGAGGGCCGACCAGGCGAAGACATCTTTGTTCTTGGACAGGCAGTAGAGGAGCTTCTCTTCTTCATGCGAAGTAAGGTCTTCGCTGATAATGACTGTCTGCCTGGGCGTGGCCTGGTCGAGGGGGACAGTCTTGGTCCCGTCGTTGCTCTGCAGCTGTGCCTTGTCGTGCTGCTTATTGGTTAGGCTGGCAGGCGCGGGGACCTCGCGTTGGGCCGTGAGGCAGTGCACGTTTCTTTGACCGGGCACGAAGTCCCGCTCTATGTTGCGCGCAGTCTGTTGATTGCCGAAGACTGTGATGACGCCTAACGGACCTGGTATCTTCATACATAGGTACAGTCCGTGAATGGCTGCTTCGAACTTATTGATGGAGCCCCGGCCCATGATGGCATTGTAAGGATATACCATGTCCACAATGTCAAAGGTTATTTGCTCGCTTCGGGCATTGGGTGCTACACCGAAGGAGAGAGGCAGCTCTATTTTGCCGACGGGGAAGGTGCCCTTGCCGCCGAAGCCATACAACGGGTTGTCCGAAGGCTTAAGCAGGCTGTGGCTTATGCCCATGCGATCGAAGGTGTGGAGGAAGATGATGTCCGCCTGACTGCCGTTGTCAACTAGGACTTTGTGCAGGTCCCATCCTGCCACGCTGCAATTGATAACCATGGCGTCGTAGTGGGGGGCGCTGCGCAGGTCGACGTCCCGTGCGTCGAAGGTTAGTGGTATGTGGGACCACTTTGTCTGCACGACTGGGCCCGTGACGGCGACATGGTTGATGCTGCGGTAGTGGTCCCGCTTCTGCCGCTTGGTGTCGAAGTCAGTGCTGGACCCCCCAGTTATCATGTGGATGACTCCGCGATATGGTTGATCGGCGAAGTCTTCCTGCTTTGGGGCATGGGGGATGTTTTGATGTTGCTGGTGTGGTGGTGGGGGTGGAGGAGGTACGATTTGTACTTCCTGATGGTGTTGGTAAGCGTGGTGCGGTGGATGCGGGGCGGGAGCGTGGATATATGGTGGAGGGGATTGCTGGTAATTGTGCGCGACAATTCTGGGGTTGTCGGCTGGCTGCGCCCGTGCCATTCTGTCTCTGGTAGCCTTCGTTTCGGGGCAGTCTTTGGTTTGGTGGGCGCAATCTTCGCCATGGAAGAGGCAGTAGAATCGGCGTGGCGGCTGCGCACGCCCTCGGCCCCTACCACGAGTGTCATTTCCGCGGCCCTGGGGGATATTCCTGGCGACGAGGGGGGTCAGCAGCGGGATGCTGGTTGGCGATGTTGTGCACTTGCTGCTGATTGCGGCCGTCTCGACCGGAGTCTGGCTGCGGAGTCCTTGTCCACGTGCGGCTGGACTGTGGAGCATCTTTTGGCTTCCTTTGGGACTCAATCTTGCGCTGGTGGAGCTCTTCGGATCTGGCGTACTTTTCAAACAGCTGATATAACTCTTGGAGGTTCTTTGGCGGATCTCTGATGCAGTGGCTGTAAAGGACGCCGACGCGAAGGCCACTGATAGCATAGTGGATGGCAATCTGGTCATCGACTGAGGGCAGCTGTGATTTGAGTGTTAAAAATTTGCGGTAATACTCCCTCAGAGTCTCCTTTTCCAGCTGCTTGCAGAGCGAGAGTTCGGCCAGGGCATCGGTGTCTGGGCGGTACCCTTGGAAGTTGAGCAGGAACTTGTCCTGGAGACTTCTCCAGGAATCAATGGACAGCGGAGGCAACCTGGTGAACCAGGTGAGTGCTGGGCCCTCGAGGGCGATGATGAAAGACTTCGCCATTGTGGCGTCGTCCCCTCCGGAAGATGCAACGGCGACCTGATAACTCATTATGTATTGAGCCAGGTCGGTGCTGCCGTTGTACTTGGGATAGGTCCCTGCCCGGAAGTTAGCTGGCCAAGGCGTCACTTGCAGGTGTGGCGCCAGGGGACTTCGCTCATCGAGATAGTTGACCCCTTGGAATGGCGCGGCGTGCGGGAAGGTGTGGTCGCGTTGGGGGAAACGTGGGTCCTCCGGTTGCGCGCGGTGTTGCAGGGGTGGCCCATGCTGCAGGCCGAGGTGGCCTTCGCGCGTGTCTTCGAGTTGTGCGCGCTGCTGGAGGGGTGACTCGTGCTGCAGGCCGAGGTGGCCTTCGCGCTGCATCAGCGCAATCTCCCGCTCGAGTTCCTGGGCCTTCTGCTCTTCGTCGCGTATCATTTGCCGCACTTTGGCTAGTGCGGACACACACTGGCGCTTGGCCTCCAGTATCTCCTTCTGCCTCTGGAGATTGTGGTTCTTGAGGCGCAGGGCGCGCAGCTGTAGCTGTTCTTCTGCTGAGACGCCGAGGACTTCACCGTCCTCGGTGAGGTCCGCGCCCTCCGGTGGTGCGAAGCCTGAGGGTGGCTGCGGTTGTCCCTCAGGGTCGCAGGTGCGGAGGGTGTCGTCTTTGCAGGCGCGAGGAACATCGTCTTCAGTGGCCTCTTGGTGGGTGGATTGGGTGAGGGCGAGGGCCTTGCCCTTTCTTGCGGCGAGCAGTGCTGCCTTCGCAGCCTCGTCAGCCTTCGGGTTAGCTCTCTTGGGTGCCATCGCGGGTGGTTTTCTCGTAGCACGAACGGTGGGCGCCAAATGTTGGAACTTGCTCTCAGTTGCAAGGGGATCCAACAAGGGTGAACAGTGGCGACAACAGGGCACTCGCGCTAGATGGCAAAAGCTCTGTTAATCTGGCCTCTCACGGGCACTGTGCAGGGGTATTTATAGGTACCTGAGCACGCAGCGCCTTGAGCTAAGGACGCATGTGCCCTCAGCTACCTAGGTTATCCCCAGAATATTCCCATAAAGCGGGGTTACAGACCGTAATTACAGGGGTGCCTTTACAAATTAGGCCCGTAACGCACGGCGGCCACGCGGGGCCCGTTACGATGGGCCGGATCGCACGTGGGCCTCTGAGCTGGACGAGGCCGCACTGTGGGATGCCCTTCGTCACCGGTCTTCGTCTGGTGCGGAACAAGCGAAGGGTGTCCCTGCCTGTTTTGTTTCTGTTAGCTCAGCTGCTGCAGCGAAGGCTTCGAGCGAAGGGTGGCGCCTTTGCCTTCGCCCCAACATTTGCCCTCGCTCGAAGCCTTCGCTGCAGCAGCTGAGCTAACAGAAACAAAACAGGCATGGACACCCTTCGCTTGTTCCGCACCAGACGAAGACCGGCGATGAAGGGCATCCCACAGTGCGGCCTCGTCCAGCTCAGAGGCCCACGTGCGATCCGGCCCATCGTAACGGGCCCCGCGTGGCCGCCGTGCGTTACGGGCCTAATTTGTAAAGGCACCCCTGTAATTACGGTCTGTAACCCCGCTTTATGGGAATATTCTGGGGATAACCTAGGTAGCTGAGGGCACATGCGTCCTTAGCTCAAGGCGCTGCGCGCTCAGGTACCTATAAATACCCCTGCACAGTGCCCGTGAGAGGCCAGATTAACAGAGCTTTTGCCATCTAGCGCGAGTGCCCTGTTGTCGCCACTGTTCACCCTTGTTGGATCCCCTTGCAACTGAGAGCATGTTCCAACATTTGGGCTGAGGGTTACCGGGGGTTGTTGGCCTAGGAATGTTCCTATCCCCCGCGCGGCTGGCGAGGACTTTTTTACATCTCGCATGGTTCGTGAATGGAGGGTTTTTCCTTATGGGCGGAATATTGCTGTTGTTGTGTCAGCAGTGATGGACAAGGATCGCCAGGGAGCTGCACAGAAGCGCCAGGCGGCTGTCAGGCTTGTTGAAGCCAGACCAAAGAGGCAGCGGGGGGCTGCGAAGGCTGCGGCCCCCGGCGGAGGCCGGCCGCCGCTGGCGGCGAAGTCGGGCGTCCCTGCATCTAGCAAGGCGCCGGAGGCAACGGCAGGCGCCGGAGGCTCGAAATCGGCGAAGGCGGTGCCGCCGTCCAGCGGAGTGGCGGAGGTCGCGAAGGCGGCCCGAGCGTTGCCGTTGTCGGGCAAACGTGTCGCCGACTTCGCCACCGATATTAGTGTGGACAACTATCTCGGTGGTAAGTCGTTGGCTCTATTTATATATATATATATTTAATTTATTCGTTGGTACGTCGCAGGGTCGGGCGAAGGCCAACTTGCTATGGTTGCGCCTGCCGTGGCGACCACGACGGCTGCCGCAGTGCCGAAGGCGAAGGGCGGGGCTCTTAGCGCCGGAGGCAAGGTGTCGGCCCTCGCGGTTGTCATGGATGAGGCGGGCGCTGCGTCCCGCCGGCTGAAGGAGGTGACGGAGGCGCTAAGTCAGGTCCGCTGAGCTGGACTTCGTCCTTTTTTCTTTATATTGGTTTGCTGGGGCCGCGGTCTTACGATTGCTCTGCAGGTGGCTGACTTCGCCAGCCGCACTGCGTCGGGGGCCCTCACGGCAGCTGTGGCTACCGAAGTCGAGAGACTTTGGACACAACATGCTGACGCCGTCCGTGAAAAATCGGCCGCCGACAGCAAGTGTCGCAAGCTGGCGGACAAGGTGGCCACACTGGAGGGAGAGAAGGCTGCCCTCCGGCGCCAGCTGGCGGGGGAAAGGAGGGAGGCCAACGAGGCCCTTGTCAAGGCGCAGGCTGCGCAGGCGGAGGCCAACCTGGCACGGGCGGAGGGCAATCTTGCCAGGGAGCGCGCCGAGCAGCTGCAGGAGCGGCTCACCGCCCTGGAGAGCCGCGTGGAGAGGGCCGAGGCCGCGTCACGCGCGGAGGCAGAGCGGACGCGCCAACTGCTTATAGATACATACCGTGGGCTGGGCGCGGGGACCGGTGATTTCGAAGTGCCGGACCGAGAGCCCGGACTTTGCTGCCTGGAGTGGGTGCAGGAGGAGTTGCAGGCACTCCCCACTATCGTGGAGGGGTTTATGGCGTATGCCTCCCTGGTCACCTGTGAGGGGGCGATGAACGCGTTCTCCCGCGAAGGGTGCCGGCACTTCGAGGTCTTCGCCGGCCGCAGCAGATGAGGGGGCACCCGACGCGTCTCCCGCAGTCTCCGGGGTCGGCTCCAGGGCGACCCCAGACACGGCCTCCGCCGGGGTCGGCTCCGGGTCAGACAGCATGCTGTTCAACGCCCCGAAGTCATCGACCCTCTCGCCGCGCGCCGCCTAAGACAAAACACACAAAATTAATCAAACACACACACAGCCTACATCCAACAAACACCACGCCAAATGTTGGAACTTGCTCTCAGTTGCAAGGGGATCCAACAAGGGTGAACAGTGGCGACAACAGGGCACTCGCGCTAGATGGCAAAAGCTCTGTTAATCTGGCCTCTCACAGGCACTGTGCAGGGGTATTTATAGGTACCTGAGCGCGCAGCGCCTTGAGCTAAGGACGCATGTGCCCTCAGCTACCTAGGTTATCCCCAGAATTGTAACACCCCAAGTGTTACCATGGCTAAGGGCCACCTTGGCACTAGAAGCTGTGATCACATAAGATAAAGGCTTAGGGCAGCACATAAGAACCTTGGGGCTCATGTTATGATTAAGTTGCACATGACATGAGAAACTTTACCCTAAATCCTTGTACATTTACTATCTTGGATAATAGGGGGAGAAGAACCCTAGATTTCTTCAAAGCCATGCCTTCCAAAACCCTATGTAAGGGGGGGGGAAAGAGAGTGATTAAGTGGGTAAAACATGTGTAACTTTTACCCAAACCTTAAGTGATTTGTAACCAGCATTTAGGGGAAGGAAATATTGCAAAAAGGCCCCTGGAGAAACCCCATTTCAAATCTCCAAGAGGAGAGAGAGCTAGAGCTCTCTAGTTTTCTCTAAGTCACATTTTAACCCTACTTCAAAGACCAGCCGTGTTCACTTTGAAAATGGCGCCAAAACCACTTGGGTTCTATACCAAAAATGTGCTATACCACTTAAGGCACCCCCTGGAAAAATTTGAAACCGAGACTCGGACATTTGACAAGCTTTGACATCGGTTTTGTCGCGGAGTGTGCAGTGAGACAAACCAAACTTGGCGCCGGTCTATCTCCTAACCTAGGGCGTATCCTCCCTTGGAACTCACATGAAATAGGTAGCTCTAGGTGCAGGGAAGAGATCCTTCACAGTCGACATGGCGAGATTCGTACGCTTGGTCGCTCAGCAGAGCGAAGAACACGGGCAGAAGCCAAGCGCCACGTGTTCGACGCGCTCTGAGCACGCCAGAGCACGCCCGCGCGCGCCCCGCGCCGCGCCCGAGCCAAGCCGGCGCCTCGGCCGCGTCCGCGCCTATAAAACCCACCCCAGTGCTCGGTTACCTTCCCCAGTGCCTCCTAAGTACCTCACCGGACTCGCCCAGGCCAGCCCTCGCCTCCGGCGACCTCCCCGCGGCCCGCCAGTGCCGGCCGAAGACCACCGTCGTGGCCAACCCCTCTCCAGCCTCCCTCCGTTCAATCCAAGCCTTCGGTTAGCTTCCTGGTGAAGCCGTGAGCCTTGCTCAAGCTTGAACCGAGAGCCTGCGTCACCGGAGTGGCCGAATCGCGCTCGCCGGACTTCAAGAACCCGCCGGCGCGCGTGGACCGGGTAATCCACTCGGCCATTCTTCGATTCCTTGCGCACACAGTCGCTACGCGACCCCGTGAAGCTCACCGTGCCGTCGGATTGAACCAGCTCGCCGTGATTTGGCCGGTATACTCGCCGCCGACGAGGACACCCGCCTGCGCTCGTGGACCAGGCGATTCTGGCCACCTCCGGCGACGACCCGCACCTCGACGTGACCGCCAGAGCCTCCCCGAGCCGACCCCACCCTTCGCCGGACCTCCCTCGTCGCCGGTAAGCCGCGCCGTCCTTTCTTTTTCTACGGCCACTGTTTGGATTGGGGGAGGGACCGCGGGTGAGAGGGAGAGAAACCCCGGGGGTTAAGTGCAAAGCCAAAGACTCAGGTGAATAGTAACCCGAGGGTAGATCTGCGAGAGTTGAATCAAATTAACCTTAGGGGTCTCGGTGCAAACTGGTTTTTCCAGAAAACCTTAAGTAAATCTGTTTTTAAATGGGACATCAACTTTGAAAATGCATAAATTTTGTTTAAATCATCCAAATTTAGTCAAACCAATTTTGCCAGACTCTAAATAATGTAACCTGTCTAAGAAAAATATAAAACCCCATATGAACTAGAGAAAAATACAAGGTTCTGTTTTATTTTCAGTTTTGGCCAAAAGCTTAATAATAGCAAGAAAAATAGTTGCACTATTTAACCAGGGTTAGAAAAATTTGGAGAAGTTTATATTCACTCACTAACTCAGTTAAAAATGTTAAACCTCTCTGTCTATTACTTTAAGATAATCTTAACCCCTTCTTCTATAATATGCTTAAGTTTAAGAAAAATAGAAAGGGTGATATAAATGATGAACCAGAGGGCACACCTATTTTTGTTAAGATACTTAGTCAATGTAGTTCCCTGGAAAAATATGTCATACCCTGTTGTAGTGTAAAATAAACAAGATACCTTTTTAATGAAGAGAATAGGAATAACTTAGAAAAACCCTACAAAAATATCCCTAAGGTGAAACCTCCCCAAACCTTAGGATAACTAATGTGTTGGTAATAAAAACTTAAGAAAAATCTGAAATCTGTTGTTTGATATTTTTCAAATGACAAGTTAGTTCTAATCACTCTTGTGCACCAAAGTTTAGAAAATTCACCATTAATTAACCACCTTGTAGCTCTCTGCCATTTTTGGTACAAGAGCTTTTTATCACTATTAGAGGCCAGCAAAAATAACCATTAGGTCAGAAACCACTTTAATAAAGGACTTGTAATGTAAAGTGGCCCCACTTACCTAACCATTGTTATTTTTGTTTAAAGATTAGCTTTTATACTTTAAGCCTCAAATTTTCAAAACAAGCTAGTATAGCCAGTGACCACCCACTGTAATTTTTACAGAATTTTTGGAAATTTTTAAACCACTATCATAGTTCAAAACCCCTACTAGAAACCCTAGGTGGAAATTAAGAAGGGAAATTGGATGATGGAACTTAATGTCCTCTTAAGATCTTTATAATTGACCACTGAAATTTATAGAGGCAATACAAATCCAATATGTATTTTAGAGAGAAAACCTAAAACTAACAAGTAATAAGTCTATGACTACCACTAGAAGACCCTCGTAACCAAGAAGCCCTAAGTTAAATTCTTAACTTGAATTCTGTAGCTTAATGTTCTTAAGTTTTGCATAATCATGACATACATGTTCATTGCATTTCGATAGACTGTAATCTTGCTGACGGAGAGTACGTCCTCGTGCCGGAGCAAGGAGCTGCCCAGGAGGTTGCCCCAGACCCAGCACCAGAGCCTGCACCAGAGGACCTGCCTGCCACTGCTTTGGAAGGCAAGCCCCGGTTTTATGCATAACCTGTTAATTATGCTATTTTACTTCACTTAATGATTGTAGGATTGATTGTGCACTTAGGTGTAGGAATTGTTTGAAACCCTAGTTGCATGATCTCAGGAATCCTATTGAGATGAATACTAGTATGCTAAGTCGAGTAGCTGCTTTATTAAGTAGGATCTCGGTAGAAGTCGAGTGATTTTTCTAGCACTCGCGCGAAATCAGGAATTGGTTGTATCCACTTTCCTATCATACTGATGTTGGTTGTGGACAACAATCCATGGGGATTGGTTGTTCACGGGATAAAAAGTTGATTAAGGATTAAGGTGTGGTACCGTGAGTCAAGCGTTTGAACGTACTAAACACATACCGAGAAATATGGTAAATCGGTAAGCCTAGTACCTGAGTGAACCTGGCAGTGGACATACCTCCTCACGCGACCTGAGACGTAGTCTCCCATTCCGGTTATGGTGGGTACAAGTGCGGTCACTGCACGACGGCCAGTCGGGGTCAGTGAGGCATTGTACGCCAAGGCGGTGAGCCCTGATCTGCTGACGGGGAATCGATGGGGACGGTTGATGTGTATGGGGACGGAGTGCCCCTGCATGTCGTGTGTTTAGGTTTACCTTGCAAGGATAAAAACTCGATTCGAATCGTCTGCTTCTCGCAGCCAATGAGACTGCTTGATCCATGCTGCTACATTGAGTAACAAGTGGAACTGGTTGAGATGATACAAACTGTTGATTGCTAATAATGCTTGCTACTATGTATGAATAGATAGTACACTTTTAGCCTTAAGAGAGTCACCCTTAATCTTGACTAAGTTAAAATCTTGATTTAGAAACTCAGCTAGTGCTCTTGGCAAACAAACCCCACAGCCAAACAGCTGCATGTCTAGAGGTAGAGGAGTATAGACTCCTCACACCGGGTAAGTCTAGCTGAGTATTAGTATACTCAGCCTTGCTTGTGGCATAATTTTTTACAGGTTCTCTGGAGGACATGATTGCTGGAGTGACTTGGCCATCCACCCTGCCACCGGGTTGGACTGTCGAGTGGGACCCTGCCTCGGCTGAGGAGGAGCATGAGGAGTGATGGGACAGGCTTCCCCATCCTCCCAGTTATTTATCGTTAGTTTATTTTCCGCTGCACTCCAAAAACAATGATGGTTACTTTTGCGAAAAACTCCGATGATGACAATGGTGATGTAATAATTTAATACTCTTTCATGTATGGTTTTATGCTTTATTGTATTTGCTCTGTGACTCACCATCGAGTGAGACTGTGGTACTTGATCCTGTCAGTGGCCGTGTCGGACTAGATCCGAGGAGTTGACGGGTTATTCCCATTTAAGTGTGGTCTAGCCTCTAAGGCAGGGCTTGGGCACTTAAGTTGGAATAATTCGGACAGTTCCGCCACAGCTGGTATCGGAGCTTCTACCACCACAGAGGAATCAATAAATCCTAAATACCATCCCTTTTCGAAAAGTAAAACTGGATAGAAACAATGTTGGATAGATAGTAGGGCAAGCAGGATAGACCTAGGACGTGAAGCCTTAGGATGATAGAAGGGTAGTTAGGTGGCTAAGTGACTAGGCCCTACAGGCCACTTTTACAGGATGGGAGTCTTTCCTATTCCTTTCATTCTCTTGTGAGGTCGTACAGGACGTGCATGCATGCATTCTTCATTAAGTAAATAATTGACCAAATAAAAAGGACTTAAAAGTGAGATAGCAGCCAACTAGGTCCTCAATACCTTTTTCTTTTAACCAGAAGCAGGTTGAGTTTTGTTTTCCTTGTTCTTTTCACTTCTTTTTCTTTACTTACGCTTAACCGTGCACAGATGACTTCCCACGGATCCTCTGAGGATGGAGATGCGCTGACCCACACTGACGGACTTGCACGAGAGGGTTTTCCCCGCATCTTGTGGGAGGTGCTTCAGGGGGCAGGATATACGACACCCCCTCAGTACGCGGTGCAGCTATTCGAGAAGCACCGAGTACCTCGCTGTAGGGTGAGGATGACCGTGGAGCCTCATCCCTTGCAGCCAGGCTGGCGTTCACTGGACTCCGAGTCCTATGGATACCGGGCTGAGGACACTATTGAGGCTATCGCTCTGCATGGACTGACCACCTTCTGTGGATTTCACCCCTTGGAGTTGGCTACTCACCCCATTGGGCTGTTCCCTGCGGAAAAGGAGGACGACCCGATGTGGAAGGACCGGGTGGAGCATGCCAAGGACATCTGGGCTCTCTACCCAGGCCACACCGCCCACTTGTCTGTACGATGCATGAATGCTCTGTATCGTCTGCAAGTGATGCGTGGGGAGGCCATGTCCCACCTGATGGCATTACTGGAGGACACCAAGATCACCCTGGATAACCGGGAGGAGCTCGTGGTGGATTTATCTCAGGAGCTGGTGGAGAAGGATTTACAGGTGGAGCAGCTGACTGACGAGGCTCATGAGTTGGAAGAGCTGGTGGGTACCAGGGAGAATACCATAGAGGTCCTCGAGGATCAGCTCCTCAACACTCAGCAGCAGTTAGCAGAGGCTAATGCGCATCTGGACATGCATCACCAAGAGATCCATGATGCGGAGGCTGACGAGGACGTCGACATCGAGGGAGGAGACGAGTCTGCCTCCAGTGTAGACACCGCTGGCTCAGGGAGACCACCTTCCCCCGAGTCTAGCGTCGCCTCGTTCGCTCAGTAGAGGCCAGACTAATGCTAGAGATTGATGATAGTTGGACTCCTCGCCGCTAGCTTAGCTTTTGCACCCTTAGGGTACTAGGCTAGGTAGAGTTGAGTCTTTTGATTCCTTGATGTAACCAGTAGTAAAAACTCTTTGGGATGTTTAGGGATGACTGATGGTAATTTAAATTCGGATGGAAGGATCACGTTTTCATTTGTTTTATTTGAAATCTATCAATTACTTTGACTCCCCTACCATGTTCGAACCTTAAGCTTGGAGATGTGATTTAAGCAACCATGTGACTTTTTCAGATGGCTGGGAGGCAGCGTCGTGGCCAGAATGAGCGCGTTCCTCCACCGCCACCGCCTCCCACTCTGCAGGAGCTCATGGCCCAGCAGAATGAGATTCTGAGGCAGCTAGCTCAGCGGCAGCCACCCCCTCAGCAGTATGGTGGAGACCATCAGCGTCACCCCGTCGCTGCTACTTACCAGGAGTTTCTCAGCACCCAGCCGCCATTGTTTACCAGGTCGGAGGACCCACTGGATGCAGATGTGTGGTTGAGGGTGGTAGAATCCAAATTCCCACTGCTCCATGGAATTTGCTCGGAGGTCACCAAGGTCAGGTTCGCCACACAGCAGCTTCGCGGACCCGCAAGGACTTGGTGGGACCATTTTCTGGCTATGCAGCCGGATGGCAGAGAGGTGGAGTGGAGGGAGTTCAAGGCCGCTTTCAGAGGGCATCATATTCCCGCTGGCATCATGGACCGGAAGCTCAACGAGTTTCTGGCACTTACTCAGGGCAGCAGGACAGTGTTACAATATGCCCAGGCCTTCAACGATCTGTGTCAGTATGCCGGATACCATGCAGATACGGATGAGAAGAAGCGAGACAGATTCAGGAGAGGGCTCAACACCAAGCTCCGTGACCGTCTCAACACCGTCCGGGCCAACAGTTACAATGAGTTGGTCAACATGGCCATCTCCCAGGAAGACTGCATCTTGGCTCGGCAGGCGGAGAAGAAGAGGAAGACCCCTGTGGCCGGACCCTCGTCCCAGCCCCAGCGCTTCAGGATTGTGTCTGACTCCCAGAGCAGGGGACCCCAGCAGCAGCAGGGAAGGTGGGTGATCAGGCCACCACAGCAGCAGCAGCAGCAACAGCAGCAGGCACCTAACCGTGCCCAATTCCCAGTTCAGAGGAACAACCAGCAGCAACAGTACCGCCAGGCTAATGATAACCGGTGTTTCACTTGTGGCAGTACTGGGCACTATGCCAAGAATTGCCCCAAGAATCAGCAGAGGCAGGGGCAGAATGTCAACCAGAACCAGGGGAAGAGGCAGAAAGTGCAAGTGAGGCAGGGCAAGCTGAACTTTACTACCATGGCTGACATACCAGAGGGAGCACCCGTCATGACTGGTATCTTTACAGTTTTAAATTTTCCTGCTACTATTCTTTTTGATTCTGGTGCATCGCATAGTTTTGTCAGTGCCAAATTTAGTGTCAAGTGCCAGTTGCCTTTTTGCCACACCCACGGGGCTATTACCATTTCAACCCCAGGAGGCAGGATTGCCACAAATCAAATCAGCAGGCATGTGCCCATAAAGTTTGGTAGTTTGATAGTTAAAACTGACCTTCTTATTTTGGGACTGGATAGTGTGGATATCATCTTGGGAACTGATTGGTTGGCCAAACATCAGGCAATATTGGATATTGCAGCCAGAGCCGTTGAAATTCATTCTCCTGCTTATGGCGAGACTGTTTTGTATTTACCCAACCAGGGTGATGCCCAGTCTTGTGCCTTTGTTATGGCAGAGTCTCCAGTAAGGCAGATCCCAGTGGTCTGCGACTACCCCGATGTTTTCCCGGATGAATTGCCAGGGATGCCACCTGACCGAGACATTGAGTTTGCCATTGAATTGCAACCCGGGACTGCTCCTATCTCCAAGAGACCTTATAGGATGCCTCCCGCAGAGTTGGCAGAACTGAAGAAACAATTGCAAGAGTTGCTAGACAAGGGATTCATTCGTCCAAGCACTTCACCATGGGGATGTCCCGCCTTGTTCGTGAAGAAGAAGGATGAGAGCTTGAGGATGTGTGTTGATTACCGCCCTCTCAATGCGGTGACTATCAAGAACAAGTACCCGTTACCCCGCATTGATGTTCTGTTTGATCAATTGGTGGGAGCCAAGGTATTCTCCAAGATAGACCTTCGCTCGGGCTACCATCAGATCAAGATCCGCGCCAGTGACATTCCCAAGACGGCTTTCTCTACCAGATATGGACTCTATGAGTTTCTGGTGATGTCTTTTGGGCTAACCAATGCCCCGGCTTATTTCATGTACTTGATGAACTCAGTATTTATGCCAGAGCTGGACAAGTTTGTGGTTGTCTTCATTGATGACATTCTGGTTTATTCCAAGAATGAAGATGAACACACGGAGCATCTACATATTGTGCTTCAGAGACTTCGCGACCATCAGTTATATGCTAAGTTGTCCAAGTGTGAGTTCTGGCTGAAAGAAATAAAATTCTTGGGTCACACAATTTCTCAGGATGGGATATCAGTTGATCCTGAGAAGGTGCAAGAAGTGATGGACTGGAAACCCCCGACTACAGTAAAGCAGATTAGGAGTTTTCTGGGATTGGCAGGATATTACCGACGATTCATTCCGGATTTCTCTAGAATTGCCAAGCCAATGACTGAACTATTGAAGAAGGGAGCCAAATTTGAGTGGAGCCAAAAGTGTGAAGATGCTTTTCATACCCTGAGGCAACACTTGACAACAGCCCCAGTGCTAGCTCAACCCGACAACACCAAGCCATTTGAGGTTTATTGTGATGCTTCCGGTACCGGATTGGGTTGTGTTTTGATGCAAGAGAACAGAGTAATTGCTTATGCTTCCCGAGCCCTCAGACCCCATGAGCAGAACTACCCGACACATGATTTGGAGTTGGCAGCCGTAGTTCATGCCCTCAAGATATGGAGACACTACTTGATGGGAGCTCACTGTAACATTTACACTGATCACAAGAGCCTCAAGTACATTTTCACTCAGGCAGATCTGAACATGAGGCAGAGAAGATGGTTGGAATTAATTAAGGACTATGATTTGGAGGTGCATTACCATCCTGGCAAAGCTAATGTTGTGGCAGATGCCTTGAGCAGAAAGGCCCAATGTAATTGCATGAGCATGGATGCAAGAATCACCACCTTGTGTGATGAGTTGTGCAAGCTGAATCTGGAAGTTGTTCCTTCCGGTGAATTGAGATATATTGCAGTGGAGCCCACATTGCAAGAACAAATAGCTCAGGCACAGTTTGGGGATAAGGGAGTTCAGGTTATTAAAGAAATGATCAAGCTGAAGGCCGAGAAATACAAGTGTTTCCGCCAGGACAGCAAGGGAATTTTATGGTTTGAAGATCGATTGGTTGTTCCCAAGAATCCAGAGCTCAGAAGGAAGATATTAGATGAAGCTCACCTTTCTAAGTTCTCCATGCACCCTGGTAGCAACAAGATGTACCATGATCTCAGACCTCTTTATTGGTGGACCAGGATGAAGAGGGAAATTGCCAAATACGTTTCAGAATGTGACACTTGTCAGAGGGTAAAAGCTAGTCATCTGAAAGCAGCAGGCCCTTTGCAACCCCTTCCCATACCATCTTGGAAATGGGAGGATATTTGCATGGATTTCATAGTGGGATTGCCCAATACCTCCCGGCACCATGATTCCATATGGGTTATTGTGGACAGATTGACCAAGACGGCTCATTTCTTACCAGTGCACACTACCCACCGGACGGAGAAGTATGCGGAAATTTACATCGACCAGATAGTTCGTCTGCATGGGATACCAAGGACCATAGTCTCTGACCGAGGAGCACCTTTTGTGGCACGATTTTGGGAGCAATTACAGGAATCACTTGGGACCCATGTAATCCGAAGCTCAGCATATCACCCTCAAACAGATGGTCAGACAGAAAGGGTGAATCAGATTTTGGAAGACATGTTGAGAGCATGTGCACTACACTATGGAAAGGACTGGGACAAGTGTCTGTCCTTGGCAGAATTTTCTTACAATAACAGCTATCAGTCTAGTCTGAAAATGGCACCTTTCGAGGCTTTGTATGGAAGAAGATGCAGAACCCCGCTAAATTGGTCTCAAGCAGGAGAAAGGGAAATATTTGGGCCAGATCTGGTAATTGAAGCAGAGGAAAAGGTTAGAGTTATCAGGAAGAACTTGGAAGCTGCTCAGGCCAGGCAAAGGAGTTATCATGACCAGAGACGGAAGCCACTACAGTTTGCGGTGGGAGATCATGTCTATCTTAAGGTATCACCAACTAAGGGTATCCAAAGATTTGGGATCAAGGGCAAGTTGGCCCCTCGCTATATTGGGCCTTATAAGATCAAGAAAAGTTGTGGACCCGTAGCCTACCAATTGGAATTACCATCCCATATGTCCGCAGTCCACAATGTGTTCCATGTATCTCAGCTGCGGAAATGTGTTCGTCTACCCACTGAAGTGCTACCAGAACCAGACATTGAGATAGAATCAGACCTGTCCTACCAAGAGTACCCCGTCAAGGTATTGGATCAGAAGGAAAGATCAACTCGGGCAAGGTCGATCAGAATGTATAAGGTTCAGTGGAGTCATCATTCAACAGAAGAAGCTACATGGGAGACGGAGGATTTTCTACGCTCTCGCTTCCCCGACTTTCTACCCAAAGGAGCCGGTACGTAACCCCAAAACCCCACCCCCCACCTGCCCTTTGAATACAATTATCAGAAAAACTTAGATAACAAGGATAGTCTAAGTTATGGATACAACTTAAGAAGGGCTTCCTTCTGAAGTTGCAAAGAGGATGACATTCGAAGAGCAGTTAACAAGAGAAACTTGGGTAAAGGAGAGACACCACCATCACCCCCTCAAGCACCCCTCCAAGGAACTCTACCTAAATCTCGGGACGAGATTCCTTTAAGGGGGGAGGGTTGTAACACCCCAAGTGTTACCATGGCTAAGGGCCACCTTGGCACTAGAAGCTGTGATCACATAAGATAAAGGCTTAGGGCAGCACATAAGAACCTTGGGGCTCATGTTATGATTAAGTTGCACATGACATGAGAAACTTTACCCTAAATCCTTGTACATTTACTATCTTGGATAATAGGGGGAGAAGAACCCTAGATTTCTTCAAAGCCATGCCTTCCAAAACCCTATGTAAGGGGGGGGAAAGAGAGTGATTAAGTGGGTAAAACATGTGTAACTTTTACCCAAACCTTAAGTGATTTGTAACCAGCATTTAGGGGAAGGAAATATTGCAAAAAGGCCCCTGGAGAAACCCCATTTCAAATCTCCAAGAGGAGAGAGAGCTAGAGCTCTCTAGTTTTCTCTAAGTCACATTTTAACCCTACTTCAAAGACCAGCCGTGTTCACTTTGAAAATGGCGCCAAAACCACTTGGGTTCTATACCAAAAATGTGCTATACCACTTAAGGCACCCCCTGGAAAAATTTGAAACCGAGACTCGGACATTTGACAAGCTTTGACATCGGTTTTGTCGCGGAGTGTGCAGTGAGACAAACCAAACTTGGCGCCGGTCTATCTCCTAACCTAGGGCGTATCCTCCCTTGGAACTCACATGAAATAGGTAGCTCTAGGTGCAGGGAAGAGATCCTTCACAGTCGACATGGCGAGATTCGTACGCTTGGTCGCTCAGCAGAGCGAAGAACACGGGCAGAAGCCAAGCGCCACGTGTTCGACGCGCTCTGAGCACGCCAGAGCACGCCCGCGCGCGCCCCGCGCCGCGCCCGAGCCAAGCCGGCGCCTCGGCCGCGTCCGCGCCTATAAAACCCACCCCAGTGCTCGGTTACCTTCCCCAGTGCCTCCTAAGTACCTCACCGGACTCGCCCAGGCCAGCCCTCGCCTCCGGCGACCTCCCCGCGGCCCGCCAGTGCCGGCCGAAGACCACCGTCGTGGCCAACCCCTCTCCAGCCTCCCTCCGTTCAATCCAAGCCTTCGGTTAGCTTCCTGGTGAAGCCGTGAGCCTTGCTCAAGCTTGAACCGAGAGCCTGCGTCACCGGAGTGGCCGAATCGCGCTCGCCGGACTTCAAGAACCCGCCGGCGCGCGTGGACCGGGTAATCCACTCGGCCATTCTTCGATTCCTTGCGCACACAGTCGCTACGCGACCCCGTGAAGCTCACCGTGCCGTCGGATTGAACCAGCTCGCCGTGATTTGGCCGGTATACTCGCCGCCGACGAGGACACCCGCCTGCGCTCGTGGACCAGGCGATTCCGGCCACCTCCGGCGACGACCCGCACCTCGACGTGACCGCCAGAGCCTCCCCGAGCCGACCCCACCCTTCGCCGGACCTCCCTCGTCGCCGGTAAGCCGCGCCGTCCTTTCTTTTTCTACGGCCACTGTTTGGATTGGGGGAGGGACCGCGGGTGAGAGGGAGAGAAACCCCGGGGGTTAAGTGCAAAGCCAAAGACTCAGGTGAATAGTAACCCGAGGGTAGATCTGCGAGAGTTGAATCAAATTAACCTTAGGGGTCTCGGTGCAAACTGGTTTTTCCAGAAAACCTTAAGTAAATCTGTTTTTAAATGGGACATCAACTTTGAAAATGCATAACTTTTGTTTAAATCATCCAAATTTAGTCAAACCAATTTTGCCAGACTCTAAATAATGTAACCTGTCTAAGAAAAATATAAAACCCCATATGAACTAGAGAAAAATACAAGGTTCTGTTTTATTTTCAGTTTTGGCCAAAAGCTTAATAATAGCAAGAAAAATAGTTGCACTATTTAACCAGGGTTAGAAAAATTTGGAGAAGTTTATATTCACTCACTAACTCAGTTAAAAATGTTAAACCTCTCTGTCTATTACTTTAAGATAATCTTAACCCCTTCTTCTATAATATGCTTAAGTTTAAGAAAAATAGAAAGGGTGATATAAATGATGAACCAGAGGGCACACCTATTTTTGTTAAGATACTTAGTCAATGTAGTTCCCTGGAAAAATATGTCATACCCTGTTGTAGTGTAAAATAAACAAGATACCTTTTTAATGAAGAGAATAGGAATAACTTAGAAAAACCCTACAAAAATATCCCTAAGGTGAAACCTCCCCAAACCTTAGGATAACTAATGTGTTGGTAATAAAAACTTAAGAAAAATCTGAAATCTGTTGTTTGATATTTTTCAAATGACAAGTTAGTTCTAATCACTCTTGTGCACCAAAGTTTAGAAAATTCACCATTAATTAACCACCTTGTAGCTCTCTGCCATTTTTGGTACAAGAGCTTTTTATCACTATTAGAGGCCAGCAAAAATAACCATTAGGTCAGAAACCACTTTAATAAAGGACTTGTAATGTAAAGTGGCCCCACTTACCTAACCATTGTTATTTTTGTTTAAAGATTAGCTTTTATACTTTAAGCCTCAAATTTTCAAAACAAGCTAGTATAGCCAGTGACCACCCACTGTAATTTTTACAGAATTTTTGGAAATTTTTAAACCACTATCATAGTTCAAAACCCCTACTAGAAACCCTAGGTGGAAATTAAGAAGGGAAATTGGATGATGGAACTTAATGTCCTCTTAAGATCTTTATAATTGACCACTGAAATTTATAGAGGCAATACAAATCCAATATGTATTTTAGAGAGAAAACCTAAAACTAACAAGTAATAAGTCTATGACTACCACTAGAAGACCCTCGTAACCAAGAAGCCCTAAGTTAAATTCTTAACTTGAATTCTGTAGCTTAATGTTCTTAAGTTTTGCATAATCATGACATACATGTTCATTGCATTTCGATAGACTGTAATCTTGCTGACGGAGAGTACGTCCTCGTGCCGGAGCAAGGAGCTGCCCAGGAGGTTGCCCCAGACCCAGCACCAGAGCCTGCACCAGAGGACCTGCCTGCCACTGCTTTGGAAGGCAAGCCCCGGTTTTATGCATAACCTGTTAATTATGCTATTTTACTTCACTTAATGATTGTAGGATTGATTGTGCACTTAGGTGTAGGAATTGTTTGAAACCCTAGTTGCATGATCTCAGGAATCCTATTGAGATGAATACTAGTATGCTAAGTCGAGTAGCTGCTTTATTAAGTAGGATCTCGGTAGAAGTCGAGTGATTTTTCTAGCACTCGCGCGAAATCAGGAATTGGTTGTATCCACTTTCCTATCATACTGATGTTGGTTGTGGACAACAATCCATGGGGATTGGTTGTTCACGGGATAAAAAGTTGATTAAGGATTAAGGTGTGGTACCGTGAGTCAAGCGTTTGAACGTACTAAACACATACCGAGAAATATGGTAAATCGGTAAGCCTAGTACCTGAGTGAACCTGGCAGTGGACATACCTCCTCACGCGACCTGAGACGTAGTCTCCCATTCCGGTTATGGTGGGTACAAGTGCGGTCACTGCACGACGGCCAGTCGGGGTCAGTGAGGCATTGTACGCCAAGGCGGTGAGCCCTGATCTGCTGACGGGGAATCGATGGGGACGGTTGATGTGTATGGGGACGGAGTGCCCCTGCATGTCGTGTGTTTAGGTTTACCTTGCAAGGATAAAAACTCGATTCGAATCGTCTGCTTCTCGCAGCCAATGAGACTGCTTGATCCATGCTGCTACATTGAGTAACAAGTGGAACTGGTTGAGATGATACAAACTGTTGATTGCTAATAATGCTTGCTACTATGTATGAATAGATAGTACACTTTTAGCCTTAAGAGAGTCACCCTTAATCTTGACTAAGTTAAAATCTTGATTTAGAAACTCAGCTAGTGCTCTTGGCAAACAAACCCCACAGCCAAACAGCTGCATGTCTAGAGGTAGAGGAGTATAGACTCCTCACACCGGGTAAGTCTAGCTGAGTATTAGTATACTCAGCCTTGCTTGTGGCATAATTTTTTACAGGTTCTCTGGAGGACATGATTGCTGGAGTGACTTGGCCATCCACCCTGCCACCGGGTTGGACTGTCGAGTGGGACCCTGCCTCGGCTGAGGAGGAGCATGAGGAGTGATGGGACAGGCTTCCCCATCCTCCCAGTTATTTATCGTTAGTTTATTTTCCGCTGCACTCCAAAAACAATGATGGTTACTTTTGCGAAAAACTCCGATGATGACAATGGTGATGTAATAATTTAATACTCTTTCATGTATGGTTTTATGCTTTATTGTATTTGCTCTGTGACTCACCATCGAGTGAGACTGTGGTACTTGATCCTGTCAGTGGCCGTGTCGGACTAGATCCGAGGAGTTGACGGGTTATTCCCATTTAAGTGTGGTCTAGCCTCTAAGGCAGGGCTTGGGCACTTAAGTTGGAATAATTCGGACAGTTCCGCCACAAGAATATTCCCATAAAGCGGGGTTACAGACCGTAATTACAGGGGTGCCTTTACAAATTAGGCCCGTAACGCACGGCGGCCACGCGGGGCCCGTTACGATGGGCCGGATCGCACGTGGGCCTCTGAGCTGGACGAGGCCGTACTGTGGGATGCCCTTCGTCGCCGGTCTTCGTCTGGTGCGGAACAAGCGAAGGGTGTCCCTGCCTGTTTTGTTTCTGTTAGCTCAGCTGCTGCAGCGAAGGCTTCGAGCGAAGGGTGGCGCCTTTGCCTTCGCCCCAACAGTCCTATACATTCTATAATTCACTTCCCGCATTTACACAGTTATACCTAACGATTCACTAGCTTTTGTTATCCATGTCCTTGTTTACCTATTTGGGTCGGATTATTCTGGTTTAGCTTCATGCTAGTGCTTAACATCAATCAATGAACATGATGAGATTTATCTATGATATGCTGTTTTCCCTCTTATTTATGATTATATACTTGTGGCATTTAAGGGGACTCGAGCAGTTTCTCGAGTGCCTCTCCGAAAGGACCTGTTCATTGGATGACCGGCCGGGAAAACAGTGCAACCATGAGGGTGGAATGGGACACCCTTAGCTGAATAATTAGAGGAACCGGGATGTAGTTCGCTTCACCGTCGTGTCGTTAATGGAGCTCGGTGTATACGGCTCGCTCTGCCAAGGTTGATTTACCCTTTGGGGAGGAGTGCGGTACATTTAGGAAACCTAACGGGCGGCTACAGCCCCGAGAAATCTTTGTAAAGGCTACGTAGTGATACCCTGCTGGGTCACTTTGGTAGTGATCAATGGAGAGTCATGATCTCCGGGCAGAAAGGGAATCACGACTTATGGGTAAAGTGCGCAACCTCTACAGAGTGTTATGAAAACTGATATATCAGCCGTGCTCGCGGTTATAAGCGGCCAAGGGAGCTCCATTGATTAGTGACATTTGATCAGAGATGTTCGGATTATAGGTGGTGATGAGAATGATGGTTTTGGTATTGACTAAGGTAATGGTAAGTGGTATTCTTTCCGTTTGGAAAGGGTACATTTGGGTTAATAACGTGGGTTAATTCTAAAATCTGGCTCTCTCTACTAGTAATAATAATCTGACCAACTAAAAGCAACTGCTTGACTTACCCCCACATAAAGCTAGTCCACTACTGCCAAACAGGATACTTGCTAAGTATGTTGATGTGTACTCACCCTTGCTCTACACACCAAAACCCCCCTTCCCCAGGTTGTCTGCGTTGCAACCACTGCTCAGGAGAAGATGAAGCCGTGGAAGGAGACTTCCAGGAGTTCCAAGATTACGACGAGTTCTAGGCATGGGTTAGCGGCAAACCCCCAGTTGGCTGTCTGTGAAGGCCACGTGTATCTACATTTCGTTTTTGCACTTTGATTATTGTAAAGACTATGTGGATGTCTCAGACTTATGATGTAATCGACTATTATTCCTCTTTTATATTATGATTTGAGCACTATGTGATGATGTCCAGTTATATAACTGCTGTGTACGTGAATTGCTGATCCTGGCACGTACATGGTTCGCATTCGGTTTACCTTCTAAAACCGGGTGTGACATAGGTGGCACCAAAGCCGTACTGACTGTAGGACCGCTAACCTAGAGTAGGATGGTCATTCTAAGGATTATAGACCCCCATTCTCACCTTGACTTTGGTATCCCTTCAAAAGTTGGTCATATCGACCAAACCTATGTTCTACTATATATTATACCTTGCTAAAAATCTTTTTGTTTATTCTAATTCCTCATTTATTTATGGTTTATTATTTGCTGGTCATATTAGTTCTGTTCTCATTCTTATGCTTACGGTGTCTTTTGTAGATGGCTCGTCTTAGACACACTGCACGGAAGTCTGTCATCCCCTTCTTACCCTCTCGTCTCGCGGAGCGTCCGCTTCGCCGTCCAGTGACCGGTCAGTCTAGTCACTTGGAGAGGCTGCACCACCTCTTGCACGAGGAGCAGGAGCATCGATGACAGGAGCAGGAGCAGCAGGGCTTTTCTTTCTCGCTCTAGCAGGAGATAGAGTCTGTGAGGAGCTGCTCCCCTGTGCTCCCGCTGGAGGCGCCCCTTGCACCACCACTGAGCGCCCCAGTCGCTGGAGTAGCTGCTGGAGGAGACCCAGACGATGGAGGTGGCGACGACAACTCGAGCTTCAGCACCGACCTTTCCGCCGACCAGGAGCCGGAAGGTTGGGTTGCTCGACCCATCACTCGCGACGCTGCTCGCAGGTGTCACTTCCACGATGCGCTCGACACCTTGCTACGCCAGGCACTCGACCAGCATACTTGGTCCATCGAGTATCGCTGTGTGGTCTTCCAGCACAGTCGCGGGGTCTACCCGGACTGCTGGGAGGCGACCTGTTTAGTGCACCGCCCGGAGAACAGTCTCCGAGGTGCGAAGATCTGCTCAGAGCACTATTCTATCTCAGAGCGGGACTCAGCTGAGGTGGCCATGCAAGATGTCGCACGACGTGCGCTTTCGCACTACTACTCAGTGCTCGGCGGGGTAGCTGATGGTCTCAACCTAAAGTACTACCCCCGCCGTCCATCTGGCAGCACAGGAGGCGTGATTGTCTCACCTGTTGGTGAGGACAATCCTAGGTTGAGCAGCATAGTCAACCTAGCCACCGTGCTAAACACAGAGCTGGACCATGCATTAGACGAGCTGAGTAGGGCTCGTGCTGAGATCGCCCAGCTGCGGGCTGAGCGCGTGGAGCATCGTCACCTGGAGGATGGCTCCCCCGCTCCCGTCGGGACTCAGCACCCATACCGCTCACCTCGGTGTGGACACCAGTCTTACGACAACCCTGACTGCAGGACCATGATAAATTTAGAACCAAAGATCATCAATGTTGGATCCTATAATACAATGCTTAATATAGAAGTTTAGTCTTAGTCTCAGTCATAGTCTTAGTCTTAGTCTTAGTCTTGCTCTTGGTTAGTCTTAGTTAGACAGGGTAGTTTGCTTATCCTGTGCTTTTATGCTTGTTACGATGAACATTGTTGGAGTTGGATCTTTGTAATGACTGTCACCAGAGTGTGGGTATCCCCTGCATTTTGGTTTACCTATTATATATTAATGAAATTAGCTGTCTAGTTGGGAAGCCTTTTACTCCACTTTTCTCTTTATCTGAGAAGCTGTGTTGGTCTGTGTTGGAGATTAGTGAAGGTGTTCATCTGTTCAGTGTTGTTGAAGGATTCTATACTCTTTTCTTATGCAGCAAGTTGCAAGATCATTTCTGATATGTGTGGTTGCATTCTGCAGATGTCAGAAAACAGGCGCAAAGGAGGAAGGCGTGCTCAGCAGGAGCATGCAGCACCACTGGATGAGGCACCCTAGCAACAGCAGCTGCCACCCCCGCCCCTGATGACCATCGAGCAAATGTTCCTCATGCAAACTCAAGCAGTTCAGGCCATCGGTCAGACTCTGGCCACCATTCAGCAGCAACAGCAGCAGCCCCCACCTCAGCCTTAGATGCCTAGGGACAAGCGTGCTGAATTCATGAGAGGTCATCCCCTAGTGTTTGCTCACTCTTCAGACCCCATGGATGCTGAAGACTGGCTGCGTACTATGGAGCGGGAATTGCACACCGCTCAGTGTGATGACAGGGAGAAAGTTCTGTATGGTCCCCGTCTGTTGAGAGGAGCAGCCCAGTCTTGGTGGGAGTCCTATCTCGCCACCCATGCCAACCCCGACGCCATCACCTGGGAAGAATTCAGAGATAGCTTCCGTCAGTACCATGTTCCTGCAGGTCTGATGACAGTGAAGAAGGAGGAGTTCCTGTCACTCAAGCAAGGGTCAATGTCTATTAGTGAGTATCGAGACAGGTTTCTGCAGCTGTCTCGCTATGCTCCTGAAGATGTCAACATCGATGCCAAGAGACAGTATCGTTTCTTGAGAGGCTTGGTTGACCCTCTGCATTATCAGCTGATGACCCATACCTTCCCCACATTCTAGCACCTGATTGACAGAGCAATCATGACAGAGAGGAAGCTTAAAGAAATGGAGGATCGCAAGCGTAAGATCAGGGGACCTCAGCCTGGAAGCAGCAATCGACCTCGTTTCTCAGGCAATCCACCTCAGCAGTTCAGGCAGAACCAGCGTCCACCTCAGTAGCAGCAATTTCAAAGGCAGTATCCTCAGCACCAGCAGCAGAATCGTCAGCACAATCAGTCAGTAGGAGGTCAGTTTCAGAGGCAGAATCAACAGGCACCTCGTCTCCCTGCCCCAGCAAACTAGCAGAACAGTCAAGCAACACCAGTTCAGGGTGGAAATAGAGCATGTTTCCATTGTGGAGAGCAAGGTCATTGGGTGATGCAATGTCCAAAGAAGGCAGCCCAGCAACAGTCAGGCCCCAGTGTCCCAGCAAAGCAGAATGTGTCTCAGCCTGGAGCAGGCAACCGCTCTCAGCCACGCTATAATCATGGGAGATTGAACCACTTGGAGGCTGAAGCAGTTCAGGAAACCCCCGGCATGATAGTAGGTATGTTCCCGATCGACTCCCATATTGTAGAAGTGTTATTTGATACTAGAGCAACGCATTCATTTATTACTGCATCATGGGTAGAAGCACATAATCTCCCAGTAACTAACATGCCAACACCCATTCAAATTGACTCAGCCAGTGGTAGAATTCGAGCTGATAGCATTTGCTTGAATGTAAGTGTGGAAATAAGGGGGATAGCGTTTCCCGCTAATCTTATAGTAATGGGTACTCAGGGAATAGATGTCATCCTAGGGATGAATTGGCTAGATAAGTATCAGGCAGTTGTCAGTTGTGATAAGAGGACAATCAAGTTGATGTCCCCACTAGGAGAGGAAGTGGTGACCGAGTTAGTCCCGCCTGAGCCAAAGAAAGAAGTTGTTATCAGACGGCTATTGATAGCAGTGAAGCAGATCCACTTGAGATTATCAAGGTTGTGTCCGAGTTCCCAGATGTGTTCCCAAAGGACCTACCAGGTATGCCACTTGAGCCAAAAGTGGAGTTTGCCATAGAGCTTCTTCCTGGCATCACCCCCATCTTTAAGAGAGCTTACAGAGTATCTGGGCCATAGTTGGTCGAGCTTAAGAAGCAGATCGATGAGCTGACAGAGAAAGGATACATCCGGCCAAGCACCTCACCTTGGGTCGCCCCTATCCTATTTGTGGAGAAGAAAGATGGCACCAGAAGGTTGTGTATCGACTATCGAGCTCTGAATGAGGTCACGATCAAGAACAAGTACCCCTTGCCCAGAATAGAAGATTTGTTCGACTAGTTGAGAGGAGCCAGCGTGTTTTCAAAGATGGATCTAAGGTCAGGTTACCACCAGCTCAGGATTCGACCTTCAGACTTTCTGAAGTCGGCATTCATTACCAAGTATGGGTTGTATGAGTTCACTGTGATGTCTTTTGGCCTAACAAATGCACCAGCCTTCTTCATGAATCTGATGAATAGTGTATTCATGGATTATCTTGACAAGTTTGTGGTGGTATTTATTGATGATATTCTGATATACTCTCAAAACGAAGCAGAGCATGCGGATCATTTGAGGATGGTTTTGCAGAGATTGAGAGAGCACTAGCTGTATGCAAAGTTGAGCAAGTGTGAGTTCTAGATTGACGAAGTCCTATTGTTTGGGTCACATAATCAACAAAGAAGGATTGGCTGTGGATCCGAAGAAAGTGGCAGACATTCTGAACTAGAAAGCTCCAACAGATGCTCGAGGAATCAAGAGCTTCATTGGAATGGCTGGATATTATCCGCGATTCATTGAAGGGTTTTCGAAGATTGCGAAACCAATGATAGCTTTGCTAGGCAACAAGGTTGAGTTCAAGTGGACCCAGAAATGCCAAGAAGCCTTTGAAGCGCTGAAAGAGAAGTTGACTACAACGCCTGTCTTAGTCTAGCCCGATGTGCACAAGCCCTTCTCGGTGTATTGCGATGCTTGTTACACTGGTTTGGGATGCGTGTTGATGCAGGAGGGAAGAGTTGTGGCCTACTCGTCCCGACAGCTGAAGGTTCATGAGCAGAATTATCCAATCCATGACCTAGAGTTGGCAGTAGTGGTCCATGCACTGAAGACATGGAGGCACTATCTGTATGGGCAGAAATGTAATGTTTACACAGACCACAAGAGTCTGAAGTACATATTCACTCAGTCGGAGCTGAATATGAGGCAACGAAGATGGTTAGAGTTGATCAAAGACTATGAATTGGAGAATCATTACCATCCAGGCAAAGCGAACGTAGTGGCAGATGCTTTGAGCAGGAAGAGTCAGGTCAATCTGATGGTCGCTCATCCGATGCCTTATGAGTAGGCCAAAGAGTTTGATAGGTTGAGCCTTGGATTTCTGAACAATATGCGAGGAGTGATAGTTGAGTTAGAACCCACCCTAGAGCGAGAAATCAAAGAAGCACAGAAGAATGATGAGAAGACCAGTGAAATCCGGCAGCTGATTTTAGAAGGCAGAGGCAAAGATTTTCGGGAAGATGCAGAAGGTGTGGTATGGTTCAAAGACCGTTTGTGTGTTCCCAATGTCCAGTCTATTCGAGAATTGATCCTCAAAGAAGCTCATGAGACAGCCTATTCTATACACCTTGGAAGTGAGAAGATGTATTAGGATCTGAAGAAGAAATTCTAGTGGTACGGAATGAAGAGGGAAATCGTAGAGCATGTGGCTATGTGTGATAGCTATCGACGGATCAAGGCAGAGCATCAGAGACCAGCTGGGTTGTTGCAACCGTTGTGAATTCCTCAGTGGAAATGGGATGAAATCGGTATGGACTTCATAGTCGGATTGCCTCGCACTCGAGCCGGCTATGATCCCATTTGGGTAGTGGTGGACCTCTTAACCAAGTCAGCCAACTTCATACCGGTCAAGACCAACTACAGCAGTGCAATATTGGTGGAGTTGTACATGTCTCGGATCGTTTGTCTTCATGGTGTGCCAAAGAAGATAGTGTCAGACAGAGGAACGTAGTTCACCTCTCATTTCTGGCAGTAGTTGCATGAAGCCTTGGACACACATCTGAATTTTAGTTCAGCCTATCATCCGCAGACAGATGGTCAGACCGAAAGAACTAATCAAATCCTCGAAGACATGTTGAGAGCTTGTGCGTTGCAAGATCAGTCCGGATGGGATAAGAGGTTGCCTTATGCAGAGTTCTCCTATAACAACAGTTACCAGGCCAGCTTGAAGATGTCACCATTTCAGGCGCTTTACAGGAGGAGTTGTAGAACTCCCTTGCAATGGGATCAGCCTGGAGAAAAACAAGTGTTTGGGCCAGACGTTTTGCTTGAAGCTGAAGAGAACATCAAGATGGTCCGGGAGAATCTGAAGATACCGCAATCAAGGCAGCGAAGTTATGCAGACACAAGAAGGAGAGAGCTAAGTTTCAAAATCGGTGACTTCGTCTATTTGAAGGTTTTGCCTATCAGAGGAGTCAAAAGATTTGGAGTCAAAGGCAAGCTAGTGCCTCGCTATGTTGGTCCGTATCAAATTATTGCAAGGCGTGGAGAAGTGGCCTATCAAATCAGTTTGCCAGAGGGCTTGTCCGCGGTGCATGATGTCTTTCATGTGTCTCAGTTGAAGAAGTGTCTGCATGTGCCAGAACAGCAATTGCTAGTGGAAGGTCTTGAGGTCCAGGAGGACTTGACCTACATAGAGAAGCCAGCGCAGATTCTTGAGACTGCAGACAGAGTCACCCAGAGGAAGACTATCAGAATGTGCAAAGTCAGATGGAGTCACCACTCTGAAGAAGAAGCAACCTAGGAGCGTGAAGTTGATCTGATGGCCAAGTACCCTGAACTCTTTTCTGGCCAACCTTGAATCTCGAGGGCGAGATTCTTTTAAGGGGGATAGGTTTGTAACACCCTGAATTTGGGGGGTAGATTTTTTTTCTTCTTTTTACTCACCAAATTCAGGTGTTACTCTCTTTCCTTTTCTCGTTTCGCTCCTTCTTCCCAATTTCAAAGCAATATAGTGACGGGTGTCCGTGTCATATGTAAACAAAATCTAAGTGTCATGGGTGTTGCATCATGCTGAAGCATTTTTCTTTGTCTAATGTCGTGGTTAGTCGCATGTTCGTCTCGTCCCGTTTTGGATTTCGGTTCCCGATCGGTTTCTGGTTGGTGGTTGTGCGTGTTGTGGGTTTTGACCCGCGGTGTGACCCAACCCGGCCCAGCCCGGCCCGGTCCGGCCCAGTCCAGTCCGCGCGCCCCTAGCGCCCCTACCCCCATGCGCGCCCCCCCTGGTCTCTTTCTCTCATTTGATTTCTCCCACGCAGCAACCTCCCTCTCCCTCTCCCACCTCTCTCTCCCGCCCCCCCGTGGTGCCCTAGGGTTTGGAGACGGTGATCGCCGGAGTTAGGATCCCCGAGGTGAGTTTCCCCTCCCCTCTCCCTCTCCCTCTCTCTCTCCCTTCCCCTCCCTTTCTTCCTCCCTGCGTGGCCCCTGCCCGCGCCGCGCGCCCTCCCCTGCCACCGCGCCGCGAGCCCTCCACACCGCTCGCCCCTCCCCGGCGAGCCCCACCCCGGCACGCCCCTCCTCGGCGAGCCCCACCCCAGCGCGCCCCTCCCCGGCGAGCCCCACCCCGGCGAGCCCCTCCTTGGTGGCCCCGTGCCCCGGCCCCGTGCCCCTGCTCGCGCGCCTCGGCCACGCCCTGCCCGCGCACCTTGGCCGCGCCCTGCCGCGCCCCTAGCTATGCCCCCGGCCACGCCCTCGCGCGCCCATGCTCGCGCCCTCGGCACGCGCAGCGTGCTCTCGCGCGTGCGATCGTAGTTGCGCAGCGTTCAACTCTCGTCTTAATCCATTTTAATTTTAGTTTAGTCGATGTGCTGCGTCGTGTGCTTTGTCGCGCAATGGTTCATTCTAAATTCGTCTTTATTAATGTGCTGTGTCGCGCGCTTCATCGCGTGACGATTCATTTTAAATTTATATTTATTAAGGTGCTGTGTCGTGCGCTTCGTCGCGTGACGATTCGTTTTAATTCAGTTCTATTGGCGTAAGCCGTCGTGCGTTTTGTCGTGCGACGCTTAATGTTTATCTATAATTAACGCAAGAATCTCGTTGCGCGCTCTGTCGCGCGGCGAGTCGTTTATTTCTTAATTCAATTTAAATGTTGCATCGCACGTCTCACCGTGCGACCACTTCCTTTAATTCACCTTTATTTGATTATAATGATTAAATGTGGAACATGACCTTATTTTATCCTAAATGCAGTGGCCAAATTTTTAACCTTCTGTTAAACGAGTGGTTTAATTTATAATTATGTAACGTGATCGCTTCTCAACCGTAGACTCGGCCGTCATTTCCTCTTTCTCGCTAAACCGTAATTGCGAGCCCCGCGTTGAACGTCTGTTTGATTGTTGCATTCCATTGTATGATGTACTGTTCTTTTGTATTAAATGTGTGGAATGTATGTTTGAACTCGTATAGATAACGGTCAGTTGGTGGAGTCCGAAGGAGTTGCAGGTGAAGACCCTGAGCAGCAGTCGGTTGGTGAAGGCAAGTGTCCCTTGACCTATCTTTGTCCTATACAATCTATAATTCACTTCCTACATTTACACAGTTATACCTAAGGATTGACTAGCTTTTGTTATCCATGTCCTTGTTTACCTATTTGGGTCGGATTATTCTAGTTTAGCTTCATGCTAGTGCTTAACATCAATCAATGAACATGATGAGATTTATCTATGATACACTGTTTTCCCTCTTATTTATGATTATATACTTGTGGCATTTAAGGGGACTCAAGCAGTTTCTCGAGTGCCTCTTCGTAAGGACCTGTTCGTTGGATGACCGCCCGGGAAAACAGTGCAACCATGAGGGTGGAATGGGATGCCCTTAGCTGAATAATTAGAGGAACCGGGATGTAGTTCGCTTCGCTGTCGTGCCGTTAATGAGGCTCGGTGTATGCGGCTCGCTCTGCCAAGGTTGATTTACCCCTTGGGGAGGAGTGCGGTACATTTAGGAAACCTAACGGGTGGCTACAGCCTCGGGGAATCTTTGTAAAGGCTACGTAGTGATACCCTGCTGGGTCACATTGGTAGTGATCAGTGGAGAGTCATGATCTCCGGGCAGAAAGGGAATCACGGCTTATGGGTACAGTGCGCAACCTCTGCAGAGTGTTATGAAAACTGATATATCAGCCGTGCTCGCGGTTATGAGCGGCCAAGGGAGCTCCATTGATTAGTGACACTTGATCAGAGATGTTCGGATTACAGGTGGTGATGAGAATGATGGTTTTGGTATTGACTATGGTAATGGTAAGTGGTATTCTTTCTATTTGGAAAGGGTACATTTGGGTTAATAACGTGGGTTAATTCTAAAATCTGGCTCTCTCTACTAGTAATAATAATCTGACCAACTAAAAGCAACTGCTTGACTTAACCCCACATAAAGCTAGTCCACTACAGCCAAACAGGATACTTGATGAGTATGTTGATGTGTACTCACCCTTGCTCTACACACCAAAACCCCCCCTTCCCCAGGTTGTCCGCGTTGCAACCACTGCTCAGGGGAAGATGAAGCCGTGGAAGGGGACTTCTAGGAGTTCCAAGATTACGACGAGTTCTAGGTATGGGTTAGTGGCAACCCCCCAGTTGGCTGCCTGTGAAGGCCGCGTGTATCTACGTTTCGTTTTCAAACTTTGATTATTGTAAAGACTATGTGGATGTCTCAGACTTATGATGTAATCGACTATTATTCCCCTTTTATATTATGATTTGAGCACTATGTGATGATGTCCAGTTATGTAACTGCTGTGTACGTGAATTGCTGATCCTGACACATACATGGTTCGCATTTGGTTTGCCTTCTAAAACCGGGTGTGACAGGAGGCCGATCGGGTCAGGCTCAGCGCCAGTCGGCTTGGCACGGGTCGGCGGCCGTTCCTAGCGCGCGGATGGGTCTTGGGCGCAGCGCGTCGGGCTCTGGTGGCTTGGGCGCGTCGGGGGAGAAAGCAAGGGGGAGGAGAGAGAGGACAGAGAGGTGGCGGCTGGGTGGGAGCAGGGAGGCAAGGGGCAGCGACGGCTAGGTCAAGGAAGGGCAGGGGCGGCTCCTTGATGGGCCTGGGTGGGCTTTAGGGTTAGGTTAGTTAGGTTTTTTTAATTTCTTTTCTAATTTTGAAAACATATTTTTAAATAACCCTAAAATTCATAATAATTATTCCAAAATATTTATAAATAAAATATTTACTTTTGGACTAATAATTATTATATTATTTATTTGGATTTTCAATTAAGAAGAAATGTTATTAAATATTCAAAAATCAATTATGAGCAATCAAAAATCATTCCAAATGCAAATAAATAACAAACACTTAAAAGAAAATTAATTACCATAAATACCATTAATAACTAAATGCATTATTTTTATTTGATGAGTTTATAGCGTTACAAACCTACCCCTCTTAAAAGAATCTCGTCCTCGAGATTAGGGAAGGCTAGCAAGAAAACAATGGTGATATATGGTTACTCGTAGGTTCTTGGTTCACATTGAACTCTTCTAAACTTTAAGGAACTTATTGTTTCTTCGCTCCGCAATGACTACAAATCAAGCGATCTTCATCATCGTACTTATAACTGGTTGGTCTTCTGGATTATTGTTTGGGTCTTGCTTCACCGTCTTTTTCTTCAGTTGGTCTAGATGCCTCCTGGGGCATTCGCGAATAATATGTTCTTCATTTTTACAGTAGTAGCATGCACCTCTTGCTTTGAGTTCTTTGCGAGTCAACTTTGCTTGACCAACAGGTGGTGAGGGTTGATTGGGTGTCTGTATCTCATGTAGCTGAGCCTGACTTGATTCTTCTGTTTGGGTATCCATGTGTTTTGGGGCTTTTGCTTGTGGTTGAGGTGGACTACTCATGTATCCAACCATTTTCCTATTCCTTTTGTTGTTCTTCACGATGTTGATAGAAGTTTCTGTGCATTTTTGTTCATATTCCATGTCTGGAGTCTAAGATAGCTTTATCTCGGGGGTGTTCGGTAGTGAACTCTTCTCAGGACAATTATGAAGGTAATGATCTTCTCGTCCACATAGATAGCAAGCTTTTCTTGCAGTTATTTCTTGACTTTTTCCATGTTTCCATTTTTGTTTCTTGGACCTGATGCGACGATGGGGCTGAAATTGTGTGCAGGTGATAGTCCATCCATCAATGTAACACTCATGTGCTTCTTTTTGTAGCTAGGCATCCTTGTGATGTTTCCTTTTTGGAATACCTGACAATTCATCGTCTGACAGTGCATTAGGTATTCGAGAATCTGTTGTTAGTTGTTCTTGGGGAGACCATTGACTTTTAGTATCAGAAAATAAAATCCGGTTCTTCTGTTTTCTAGTTTCACTTTCGTTTGTACTGATCTGGCGACAAGGAATTCCATAGTACTCACAACAACAACACGTTCCAAGATCATTTGTCCGTTGGTGTGCATCCTTTTGTGTCTGTTCATCAGTTGTTTCATTTCTAGTGACGTTTCGACTTGCCAACACTTGCTGGTATGAGGAGGTGAGTTGAGGTGCGTTTTGTATTATCAGAGCTTGTGCATGTAACAGCTTCTCTAAGTCAACTATTGAGGGTGATGTTGTGATTGATGTCATATGGTTATCGGTAGTCTGCTCATGTGCTATAAATTCTGCTAAATCAACTTGTTGGAGTCTAGCTACCACTTGAGAGGTTGCTTGCAGAAATTGTGCATGCGCCTTCTTGAACTATTCCATCTGAGACTTAGCTGGAGGAGTTGCTAACACAATGTATTCTTTGCACTTAGTGACATCACTTGCAGTTGAAATTTCAAGGTCTGACATCTGTATGGATATAGTAAGGAAAGAAGGGATGAAAAGATTGAGCTAAGACATATTATAAAGAGTAGAGAGAACCCAACTATCTAAGGTTTAACCTAGCTAACTGTTGTCATTGTGGACAAAAGTCACACAATACAACAACAATCATTACAAAGAAGCAAATCAAACATAGTCACAAAGATAACTAACATGAACTCAAACATAACAGCACAACATAACTCGATGTTATTCATTCAATCAAAAGGCAATCTTGCCTAGGGAAAACAATTTCTTATAGTTTTTTTTGAAAGGAGGGACAAGGTTAGGAATAAGGAAGATATTATAAAATCAAGGAATTAGATCAGAAATAACAAGGAGGTAGACAATATCAAAACATTATTGTTAATGACCAAGAGTGAAATAAGATAACCACTAACTGGTGAAGCGAGGATAAATTGTACAACCAAGGATATGAGAATTTTTTTAAGGATACAAAATACAAGGGCATTATCAAGGAGAGAAGTAGAGAGACAAAGTGTCACACCCGGTTTTGGAAGGCAAACCGAATGTGAACCATGTATGTGCCAGGATCAGAAACTCACGTATACAGCGATTACATAATTGGACATCATCACACAATGCTCGAAGTAATAGCGGAAAGGTACTTTATTACATCCAGATGTCTGAGACATCCATAGAGTCTAATACATAATCATTGTCTTTAACATAACTATCAAAGTGCGGAGAAACAAAACGTAGATGATAAGCCTACACAGGCAGCTGACTGGGGTTTGCCACTAAGAAAGAACTAGAACTCGTCGTAATCCTGGAACTCCTCGAATTCCTCCATGTTGCCAGCATCACCTCCTGAGCACTGAGTACAATGGGGACAACCTAGGGTGGGGTGGTGTGTAAAGCAAGGGTGAGTACACATCAACGTACTCAGCAAATGCCCCGTTTGGCTAAAGTGGGGTTGTACAGACTTATAGCTGTATGTGGGGTTGAAGTTAAGCAGTTACTTTTAGTTGGTCAAGTATTTATTATTATTAGTAGAGCCAAGTTTTAGTAACAAGCCTAGTTATTACCCAAAAGTACTCCCTCAAAAGAGGAAATACCATAAACCAGACTTATAACATCATTGTTAACCATCATCATAAAAGTAACTAGAATTCTTCTAATCAAAGAGGATCCCAAGGCTGCTCTTAACCGTGAGCTCGGTTGATATATCAGTTTCTAACACTCTGTAGAGGTTGCACACTTTACACACGAGTCGTGATCCCTTTCCAGCCTGGGTTGTACAGACCCGATCTTCACTACCAAGGTGAATGGCCAAGGATACACTACGTAGCCTTTACAAAGACACCCCTGGTGCATACCTTCTCGTTAGGTTTTGCCAGTCGTACAAACGCAGTACACCTCCCTAAGGTGGGTGACTAACAAAACCAAAGCGAATGGACCTCTGCACCCCAATCTTCGCAGAGCGAGCACTACGCCCCGGCCCCCATTACGGCCCTCCAGCAAAGCCAACTACACCCCTTGGTTCATCTAATTAATCAGCTAAGGGTGTCCCATTGCACCTTCATGGTTGCACTATTATCCCGAGTGGTCACTCCACGAACAGGTCCTTATGGAGAGGTACTCAGGAAAAAGGCCTGAGCCCCCTAGAGTATCACAAGATCAGCAACATAATCAGGATAACAGTATCGTATCATAAATGTTCACATCATGTTCATTGATTAAGGTTAAGGCAATAGCAAAATGCTAACCATGATAACCCAAAAGGTAAACAAGGATAAGGTACATACAAACTAGTCAACCCTTAGGTTTCATAAAGTAATGCAGGACAGTGAATTATAGAGTATGTAGGACATAATAGGTCAGAGGACACTTGCCTTCACCAGGTTGTTGCTCAGGGAGGTCTCCAACAACACACTCAGGAACCTCGGACTGCTCGTTGTCTAAATAAAGTGAGCATGCATTCAATACATTTGGAAAGTACAAATGAACAACACACCAAATAGGTACAAACATAGGAATACATCTCAAAAGGCACAATACTACATAAGGGATAATGAGTTCAAAGTATAACATAAACTATAACATAAACTAACTTCATTAGGAAATAGATTACTACTTCTCTAAGTGTTACCCACAAATACATAACATAATTCAATCTATTTTATTGTGACCTAAAAATTAGAACAGAGATGAATTCATGTAATACACATTATTAATCTCCCAAGCTTAAACATGTTTAAATCTCTAGGGTTCTCCTTTTATTTATTTTTATTAAATAAATAAATCTACACCTACATTAGTTCATACTTAATCATAAAAATTAGAATGTGCATACAGTAAATGAAACTATTTTATTTAAACAGAGAATAATCCTATGAACATTTTGCAATTTGAATCACTAAATTTGGAGTTCATATGCAAAGGTTATGAAATAAACAATTTTGGGAATTCAAAATATGAAATTAGGTCTAATTCTATGAATATTTAAAAGTCTAGGGTTCAATCTGCAAGAATACAGGGGCCTGCGTGCGAAAACCAGGGACGGTGGGTTTATTTCCAATAAACCGAGGGTTTCTTACGCAAAACAACCACGCGGAGGGGTATCGGGCTCCTTCAACCGTTAGATCTAAAATCAACGGCTAAGATTAGATCTGCGGTTGCGGGCGAGTGCTGACAGGCGGGCTAGGGGATGTCAGCGACAAAGGGGGAGGGCGCACTGACCGAGCAGGCCCAGCGCCAGGGGACATGGGAGATGACAGGCGGGCCAAGTGCGCAGGGCGCGCGTGCGCGAAGTGGTATCCGCAATCTGGGTCGTGCGATCAAGATCGGACGGAGGGGATCAGACCAGGGAGGGGTGAACGGCTGCGGGCGGCGCTGCTCCTCTCCGCGGCGGTGTGGTCGCCGGAGTTGAGGCAGGCGCGAGCTAGGGGGTTCTGGGGTCGCCGGGGTTGGGCAGAGAGGGAGAGAACGCCATGGCGAACTCAATGGCGGGGAAGAGGCCATGAATCCGCGGACAAAGGGGGAAGAATGGTGGGGAGAAAGTCTCGGGTGGACCGGAGGAGCTCCGGTGAGGCATTCCGGCCACGGGGAGGGGGCTTGAGGCGCGCTAAGGCCTGGGAAGGCTTCAGTAGAGGCAGGGGCGTCACAGGGACCTACACCGGGGAGCTAGGCCGGGCTAAATCGGCCGGCCATCGCGTGAGCACGGCGGACCACCGCGGCCGAGCACTGGCAATGCCAAAATTGGCCGAGCACAGAGCGGAATCGGGGAAATTAGGCACGGGTAAAGGTGTCTCACCTTGGGGTGGAGCTTGGGGAGGCTTGGCGCGGCCTCCGGCGAGCTAGATGGTCGGGAACGCAGGCGTGGTTCTCCGGCGGCGTCTGGCGACGAGGGTAGAGTGCGAGAGAGGGCGATGCTGTGCGAAATGAGGCAGGGGAGCGAGTGCGGGCACTAGCGAGGCTTTAAGAAGGGAGCTGGGCACGTGGGCGGGCGTCGTGGCCGAGAAATCCGGCGACATGAGCGAGTGCGCACTCGCCGGTCCACGACGGGCGCGGGGAGGGCGGATCTGACAGGGAGGGTCCACGGCGCAGAGAGAGAGGAAAGGGGCGCTCGGGGCAACGGCTCAGCAACTGGCGAATCGGACCCGCGAGGTAGAGACAGAGGAGAAGCGCGCGGGTGAAGAACCCGGTGCCGACAGGTCGGCCCCAGTGAGCAGAGAGCGAGAGAAAGAGAGGGAGCGCACGGGAGAGAGAGCTGCCGCTAACAGGCGGGGTCCGCCTGTCAGGCGGCGCAGGCGCGCGGCCTGGTTGGGCCGAGCTGGGCTGCTGGGCTGCTTTCCCTTTTTCTTTTTCTCTGGATTTTCTAATTCCTTGTCTATTTCTTTTCTCTAGAGTTTTCAATTCCAAATTCAAATTAGGTTTCAAATTCAAATAAATTCAAACTTGTGCAACACTTCAAAGAATATTTTAAGCTCAGCATGATGCAACATGTCATGACTCATAATGTTTTGGAAAAAATAAATAATTAAATCCCCCTAACTTTAAGCTAATTCTACTTAAAAGAGAACAAGGAAGAGAGGATCTAGAGAGAGATAGAACCTAGGGTGAGAGAGAGAAGAGTAACACATGAATTTGGGTGATCATTAGAAAGAAATTTTATACCCCTAAATTCAGAGTGTTACAGACCTATCCCCCTTAAAAGAATCTCGCCCTCGAGATTCAGGGCTACCTAGAAAAGAGCTCAGGGTACTTGGCTTTCAAATCATCTTCTCTTTCTCAGATTGCTTCTTCTTCTGAGTGGTGGCCCCATCTGACTTTGCACATCCTGATGGTACTTCTCCGAGTGACCTGATCGGCTGTCTCCAGAATTTGAGTTGGCTTCTCAATATAAGTCAGATCTTCTTGAACTTCAAGATTCTCTGTTGGCAACTGCTCTTCTGGCACTCTCAAGCATTTCTTCTACTGAGATACAAGGAACACATCGTGTACAGCGGACAGATTCTCTGGTAAGCTGAGTTGGTAAGCCACTTCTCCACGTCTTGCTTGAATTTGATATGGCCCAATATATCGGGGTGCTAGCTTGCCTTTGACTCCAAACCTTTTGGTTCCTCTGATGGGCGACACCTTCAAATAGACATAGTCTCCCACTTCAAAGCTGAGTTCCCATCTTCTGGTGTCAGCATAGCTTCGCTGTCTGGACTGCGCTACCTTTAAATTCTCTCGGACCATTCTGATGTTCTCTTCGGCTTCAAGCAAAATATCTGGACTGAACACCCATCTTTCACCAGGTTGGTCCCAATGCAATGGAGTTCTGCAATTCCTCCCATAGAGTGCTTCGAATGGTGACATCTTCAGACTGGCTTGGTAGCTATTGTTGTAAGAGAATACCGCATAAGGTAATCTCTTGTCCCAACCTATCTTGTCTTGCAAAGCACAAGCCCTCAACATATCCTCCAGAATCTGATTGGTTCTCTCTGTTTGACCATCTGTCTGCGGGTGGTAAGCTGAATTGAACTTCAAGTGTGTGCCCAAAGCTTCATGCAACTGTTACCAAAAATGAGAGGTGAACTGGGTGCCTCTATCTGATACTATCTTCTTCGGGACACCATGCAAGCACACAATCTGAGACATGTATAATTTGGCCAACACTGCGCTGTTGTAGGTGGTCTTGACTAGTATGAAATGGGCCGCCTTTGTCAAACGGTCCACTACTACCCAGATGGAATCATAACCAGTACGAGTGCAGGGCAAATCGACTATAAAATCCATTCCGATCTCATCCCACTTCCACTGAGGAATCTACAATGTTTGCAACAAACCTGTAGGTCTCTAATGTTCTGCTTTAATCCTCTGACAACTATCACATACAGCCACATACTCTGCTATCTCCCTTTTCATACCGTACCACCAGAATCTTTTCTTTAGGTCTTGATACATCTTCTCACTACCAGGGTGTATAGAATATGCTGTCTTATGGGCTTCCTTGAGAATTAGTTCCTAGATCGATTTGATGTCGGGAACACACAGTCTGTCCTTGAACCATACCACTCCTTCTGCATCTTCACAGAAATCCTTGTCTTTCCCATCTATGATCAGCTGCCGGATCTCGTTGATCTTCTCGTCATCCTTCTGACGTTTCGTGATGTCTTGCTCTAGAGTGAGTTCCAACTCGATTGTCACCCCTTGGGTGTTGTTCAGAAATCCGAGGCTCAATCTGTCGAACTTTTTTGCTAGCTCATACGACATCGGGTGAGTGGCCAACATATTAACTTGACTCTTTCTGCTAAGAGCATCTGCAACCACATTTGCTTTGCCTGGGTGATAATGAATCTCCAGCTCATAATATTTGATCAATTCTAGCCATCTTTGCTGCCTCATGTTTAACTCTGACTAAGTGAATATGTACTTGAGGCTCTTGTGATCCATGTAGATATCACACTTCTGCCCATAAAGATAATGCCTCCAGGTCTTCAATGCATGAACCACGGCTGCTAATTCCAGATCATGAGTAGGATAATTCTTCTCATGAATCTTCAACTATCGAGACGAGTATGCCACTACTCTCCCTTCCTGCATTAACACACATCCCAGTCCGGTGTACGAAGCATCACAATATACTGAGAATGGCTTGTGAACATCGGGCAGAATTAGTACTGGTGCCGTTGTCAACTTCTCCTTCAATGTCTCAAAGGACTTCTGGCATGCTGGGGTCCACTTGAACTCAACCTTCTTTGCCAACAAGGCTGTCATTGGCCTGGCAATCTTGGAGAAAACTTCAATGAAACGTCGATAATAACCGGCCATTCCGATGAAACTCTTGATTCCTCGGACATCTTTTGGTGCTTTCTAGTCCAAGATAGCTATTACCTTCTTTGGATCTACAGCCAATCCCTCTCGGTTTATAATGTGACCCAAGAACAGGACTTCACTAATCTAGAACTCGCACTTGCTAAGCTTGGCATACAGCTGACAATCTCGTAGCCTCTGAAGTACCTTCCTCAAATGCTCCTCATGCTCTTGCACATTCTAGGAATATACAAGAATATCATCAATGAACACTACTATGAACTTGTCGAGATAGTCCATGAACACACTATTCATTAAGTACATGAAGTAGGCTAGCGCATTCGTCAAACCGAACGACATGACTGTGAACTCATACAGTCCACACTTGGTGATGAATGTTGTCTTCGGTATATCCGAGGGGCGGATTCTGAGCTGATGGTAGCCTAACCTCAGATCTATCTTCGAGAACACACTGGCTCCTCTCAACTGGTCGAATAAATCTTCAATTCTGGGCAGGGGGTACTTGTTCTTGATAGTAACTTCATTCAGAGCTCGGTAGTCGATGCACATCCTCTTCGTGCCATCCTTCTTCTCCACAAACAGCACTGGGGCTGCCCAAGGCAGGGTACTCGGTCTGATGTAGCCTTTCTCCGACAACTCATCAATTTGCTTCTTAAGTTCCACCAATTCTGGTCCGGACACCCGATAGGCTCTCTTGGAAATAGGGGCGGTGCCTGGTATAAGCTCTATGGCAAATTCAACCTTGCTTTCAGGTGGCATACCTAGTAACTCCTCGGGAAACACATCTGGGAATTCTGACACTGTATTGATAGCCTCTGATGGTTTAATCTCCTCAATATGGGCGGTGACTTGGTGATAACTCCCTTTCCTTGGTCCAGATAAGACCAACTCCACTAACACTTCTCCTGATAAGGACACTAACTTCACTGTTCTCTTGTCACAGCTAAGACTGGCTTGATACTTGGTTAGCCAATTCATCCCTAGGATGACATCTGTAGTTGTATCCTGGTTTCCCATAACTATTAAATCAGCGGGGAACTCTATCCCCCTTATTTGAACCTTTGCACTAGGGCAAAATCTATCTGTTTGGGTCCTTCCACCAACTGAACTAACCCTCATAGGTGGATACATGGGTGCTACTGGTATATTATGTGATTCTACCCATGATGCAGTCACAAAAGAATGTGTTGCTCCAGTATCAAATAAGACATTTGCAGAATGGTACTCGACTAAAAACATACCTAGTGCCACTCCAAGAGTCTCCTAGACTGTGTCGGCCTCCAAGTGGTTCACCTTTCCATACTAGGCACGAGGCTGCCCACGGTTGTTGCCTCCTTGCTGCATTGCATTCTATCTGACTGGGGCATTGGGAGCTGGTTGATGCTGAGCTGCTTTCTTTGGGAAATGATTCGCCCAATGGCCTTGTTCCCCACAGTGGAAACACACACGACTCCCTCCTTGCACTGGCGCTGCTTGGTTGTTCTAGTTGGTTGCTGGGGCAGGAAGACGGGCTGCCTGGTTGTTCTGACGCTGGTATTGATTTCCTCCTTGCTGGTTGTTCTAACGGTACTGCTGCTGCTAGTGAGGAAACTGCCTCTGGTACTACTGCTGCTAGTTCTGACGCTGATGCTGGTGCTGGTGACCTTGCTTGAATGGCTGAGGTGGGTCACCTGAGTAGCGAGGACGGCTGCTACTCCCAACCTGAGGTCCACTAATCTTGTGTTTCCTATCCTCCATCTCCCGACGCTTCCTTTCTGTCATGATTGCTCTGTCTATCAGATGTTGGAAGGTAGGGAAGGTGTGGTTCATCAGCTGATAGTGGAGGGGATCAACCAATCCTCTCAGGAAGAGGTACTGCCTCTTGGTATCCGTGTTGACATCTTCTAGGGCATAACGCGACAGCTGCAGAAACTTGTCCCTGTACTTGCTGACGAATAGGGGACCTTTCTTCAAGGCGAGAAACTCCTCCTTCCTTACTATCATTAGTCCCTCGGGCACATGGTAGTGACAGAAGTTGTCCCTGAATTCTTTCCAAGTGATGGCTTCAGGGTTGGCATGGGTGGCGAGGTAAGACTCCCACCAAGACTAGGCTGCTCCCCTTAGCTGTCGGGGACCGTACAACACCTTCTCACGATCATTGCACTGGGCAGTGTGCAATGGTGCGCAGCCAATCTTCGGCATCCATGGGATCAGCAGAATGGGCAAAGACTAGGGGATGGCCCCTCATGAATTCTGCCGCTTGTCTATGGGCACTTGAGGCATCTAGACTTGCACTGGAGGCTGAGGCGGTGGTGGCTGCTGCTGCACTTGCTACATCGCTGCTAAGGTCTGTCCGATTGCCTGAACTGCTTGAGTTTGCATCAGGAACATTTGCTCAATGGTCATCGGGGGTGGAGGTGGCCAATGCTGCTGCAAGGCTGCCTCCTCTTGGGGTGCCTGCTGTTCTGGCTAAGCACGCCTCGCACCTCTACGCCTATTCTCAAACATCTGTAGAAATCACACATATATATCAAATCTGACTCTGTAGTCTTTCAGCATAAGAAAAGATGTATAGAAAGTCTTCATAGCACTAAACAAATGACCATCTTCACTGACAACTTCTCAGATAAAGAGGAAAGTGAAAATAAATGGATTACCCAACTAAATAACTGACTTTATTAATAACTACACCAAGTTGCAGGGGATACCCACACCTTGGTGACAATCATTACAAAGATCCAACTTCAGTACATGTCCATCATAACAAGCATCCAACATAAGATAAGCAAACTAACTCTAACTAAAACTAACTAGACTAAGACACTGAACTAAGCATTATTACATACTCCGACTCTGTCGATCTAGGGATTCAAATCTATATGGGTCCTGCAGTCTGGGGTACCATAGTCGAAGCGACCAAGGGGCGGTGAACGATAAGGGTGCTGAATCCCGACAGGGGCGGGAGAATCACCATCCAGATAGTGGCGTGCTGCGCACTCAGCACGCAATTTTGCAACCTCTGCCTGAACCTTGCCCAACTTGTCAAGGGCGTGGTCCAACTCTGTGTTGAACACGACAACCAGGTTGACCATGCTATTCAGCCTGGGATTGCCCTCACCAACTGGTGAGGCAATCACACCCCCAGCACTGCCAGTCAAACGACGAGGGTAGTACTTCTGGTCAAGGCCATCAGCTACCTCGCTGAACAACAAGCAATACTGAGAAAGTGCCCGTCCTGCTGCATCTTGCATGGCTGCCTCGGCAGTATCCCTCTCAGTAATAGAATAGTGCTCTGAGAAGGCCTCTGCACCCTGGAGGTCATCGTCCATACGGCGCACCAAGCAAGTAGCCTCCCACTGGTCCGGGTATAGCCTGCGACGATGCTGGTAGACTACACAACGGTACTCGATAGACCAGGTGTGTCGGTCGAAGGCCCAACGCAACAAGGTGTCGAGACCATCGTGGAAGTGACACTCGCGAGCAGCGTCACGAGTGATGGGTCTAGCGATCCATCCCTCCGGCACCGGCTCCTCCGAGAGCTCCGTGCCGTGCCTCAACCTGCCACCGGCATCGTTGTCATCTCCGTCTCCGTCAGGGTCTCCTCCAGCAGCCAGGATGCCCTGTGGTGGTGCAGGGGGCATCTCTGGTTGAGGTGCAGGGGAAGGCGGCCTCTCAGACTCCACCTCCTGCTAAGGCAAGGGGGAAGAGTCCTGCTGCTCCTGCTCCTGCTCTTGGCATCAGCGCTCCTGCTCCTCGTGCAGGTGACGATGCAGTCTCTCCAGGTGACTGGACTAACCTGGCACCATGCGATGCAGTGGACGCTCTGCCAAGCGAGAAGGCAAAAAGGGGATCACAGACTTACGTGCAGTGCACCTGATACGGGCCATCTACAAAAGACATCGTAAGCACAAGAGTAAGAGTAGAACTATGAGACCAGAAAGTAAACAGAAAGAAAAGTGAGACAAAACTTTTTGAGATAAGTAGATAACATAGAGTTGGTCAAGATGACCAACTTTTGAAAGAACTCTAAGGGCAAGGTAAGAGTAGAGGTCTATAGTGCTTAGGTCGACCATTCTAGTCTAGGTTAGCGGTCCTACAGTCAGCAAGGCTCTGTTACCACTTATGTCACACCCGATTTTGGAAGGCAAACCGAATGCGAACCATGTACGTGCCAGGATCAGAAACTCATGTACACAACGATTACATAATTGGACATCATCACAAAATGCTCGAAGTAATAGCGGAAATGTACTTTATTACATCCAGATGTCTAAGACATCCATAGAGTCTAATACATAATCATTGTCTTTAACATAACTATCAAAGTGCGGAGAAACAAAACGTAGATGATAAGCCTACACAGGCAGCTAAATGGGGGTTTGCCACTAAGAAAGAACTAGAACTCGTCGTAATCCAGGAACTCCTCAAATTCCTCCATGTTGCCAACATCACCTCCTAAGCACTGAGTATAATGGGGACAACCTGGGGTGGGGTGGTGTGTAAAGTAAGGGTGAGTACACATCAACGTACTCAGCAAATGCCCCATTTGGCTAAAGTGGACTAGCTGTATGTGGGGTTGAAGTTAAGCAGTTGCTTTTAGTTGGTCAAGTATTTATTATTATTAGTAGAGCCAAGTTTTTAGTAATAAGCCTAGTTATTACCCAAAAGTACTCCCTCAAAAGAGGAAATACCAGAGATCAGACTTATAACATTATTGTTAACCATCATCATAAAAGTAACTAGAATTCTTCTAATCAAATAAGTTCCCAAGGCTGCTCTTAACCATGAGCTCGGCTGATATATCAGTTTCTAACACTCTGCAGAGGTTGCACACTTTACCCACGAGTCGTGATCCCTTTCTAGCCTAGGTTGTACAGACCCGATCTTCACTACCAAGGTGAATGGCCAAGGATACTCTATGTAGCCTTTACAAAGACTCCCCTGGTGCATAGCTGCTCGTTAGGTTTCTCCAGTCGTACAAACGTAGTACACCTCCCCAAGGTGCGTGACTAACAAAACCAAATCGAATGAACCTCTGCACCCCAACCTTGGCAGAGTGAGCACTACGCCCCGGCCCCCATTGACAGCCCTCCGGCAAAGCCAACTACACCCCCAGGTTCATCTAATTAATTAGCTAAGGGCGTCCCATTGCACCCTCATGGTTGCACTGTTATCCCGGGTGGTCACTTCACGAACAGGTCCTTACGGAGAGGTACTTAGGAAAAGGCCTGAGCCCCCTAGAGTATCACAAGATCAGCAACATAATCAGGATAACAGTATCGTATCATAAATGTTCACATCATGTTCATTGATTAAGGTTAAGGCAATAGCAAAATGCTAACCATGATAACCCAAAAGGTAAACAAGGATAAGGTACATACAAACTAGTCAACCCTTATGTTTCATAAAGTAATGCGGGACAATGAATTATAGAGTATGTAGGACATAATAGATCAGAGGACACTTGCCTTCACCAGATTGTTGCTCAGGGAGGTCTCCAACAACACACTCAGGAACCTCAGACTGCTTGTTGTTTAAATAAAGCGAGCATGCATTCAATACATTTGGAAAGTACAAATGGACAGCACACCAAAAAGGTACAAACATAGGAATACATCTCAAAAGGCACAATACTACATAAGGGATAATGAGTTCAAAGTATAACATAAACTATAACATAAACTAACTTCATTTGGAAATAGATTACTACTTCTCTAAGTGTTACCCACAAATACATAACATAATTCAATCTATTTTATTGTGACCTAAAAATTAGAACAGAGATGAATTCATGTAATACACATTATTAATATCCCAAGCTTAAACATGTTTAAATCTCTAGGGTTCTCCTTTTATTTATTTTTATTAAATAAATAAATCTACACCTACATTAGTTCATACTTAATCATAAAAATTAGAATGTGCAGACAGTAAATGAAACTATTTTATTTAAATAGAGAATAATCCTATGAACATTTTGCAATTTGAATCACTAAATTTGGAGTTCATATGCAAAAGTTATGAAATAAACAAGTTTGGGAATTCAATATATGAAATTAGGTCCAATTCTGTGAATATTTAAAAGTCCAGGGTTCAATCTGCAAGAATACAGGGGTCTGCGCGCGAAAACTAGGGACGACAGGTTTATTTCCAATAAACCGAGGGTTTCTTACGCAAAACAACCACGCGAAGCGGTATCGGGCTCCCTCAACCGTTAGATCTAAAATCAACGACTGAGATTAGATCTACGGCCGAGGGCTCGCGCGCGCGAGCGGGCGAGTGCTGACAGGCGGGCCAGGGGATGTCAGCGACAGAGGGGGAGGGCGCACTGACTTAGCGGGCCCAGCGCCAGGGGACATGGGCGCTGACAGGCGGGCCAAGGGCGCAGGGCGCACGTGCGCGAAGCGGTATCCACGATCTGGGACGTGCGATGAAGATCGGACGGAGGGGATTAGACCAGGGAGGGGTGAACGGCTACGGGCGGCGCTGCTCCTCTCCGCGGCATATTTCTTTGTCTGATGTCGTGTTTAATCGCGTGTTTGTCTAGTCTCGTTTCAGTTTTCATTCCGCGTTTGGCTTCCGATCAGTGGTTGTGTGTGTCGTGGGATTTTGACCCACGACACGACCTAGTCCAACCTAGCCCAGCCTGGCCCAGCTCGGCCCATCCCTGGCTCGCGCGCCCCTGGCGCCCCTGCCTGTCACACCCGTTTCCCAAAGGGCAGAGCCGGGTGCATCGCATATGTGTGCCAAGATCTATTTCCACACATATGTTGACGTCACAAGTGTAATATATCAAAAGAACAATGCATAAAAGTGTAAATAAAGATTATATTAACATATTTCACTTCGAACAGACATAATGTCTTAACCTTTATTCATCAAAGTACAGCAAAACATGGGCATCCTTCCACAGGAAGATGACCGGGGGTATCACTGGACTAGCATCCATGGAGTTCAGCATCATAATCTTCATCTACAAACTTCTGATCAAAATTTAAGCAAGGGTGAGCTCACTTATGGTCGGGGCTCAGCAAGTGGGGGAAAATGCAAGGTAACAAGGTAAGGCTAAAGTTAAATGCGGTTAGCATTTTAGTTGGTCAACATTTTATTAACAACACATGTCTTACTAATAAGTGTGAATCCCAAGTATTTCCATTAAACAAAGGTATAAGAGTATATCAAAAACACTTAAGTGAAACCACTTAAGCAAACCAATGGCAGATCGTCGCATCTCGATTTATTTCCATCTTCAAGTTCAATTATCATGTGAGGAGTCCAGGCTGCTCATAACCGTGAGCACGGCTGATATATCAGTTTTACACTCTGCAGAGGTGATACAACTTTACCCACAAGTCGTGTATCCCCTCTAGCCTGGGTCGGCCAAAACCCGTAAACACTTCCGAGGTGAGTGGCTAGGGATCCACTATGAGGCTTTCACAGAATACTCTTAATACTAAGCAACCCGCTAAGGTTTCTAAGTCGGTGTGGTGACCCTTTGGGTGAGGTACCTTAGCCAAGAATACGTCCCCATATTAACGTGAGCTGCCACCACTGCCGCTCCCCCTCTTGCCCACATTTCAGGTAAGGTTGCTAGGCACTAAGCATATAAAGCTAATTACCAAAGCTAGAGCCATGATAGCACTCGTGGTTGCACTGTTTTCCCGGGTGGTCACTCCATGTTCCAATTATCGTAATATGATCTTGCTTAATCATCGGATTAACAACAATAATGTAACTTACCATTTGGAACATTGATATCATCAGTAGGAGTAACATCATAGAGTTAAAGTTGTAGCAATAGCATAGCTACTTAATTAGATCAAAACCCAGGTTAACAAGGAATAAGGTTGGAAAGGTTAGGAGTATCTGAATAGTTAACCCATCAAATTATGCATATATATCCAAGAATAAACTTTATTAAATGTATTGTTTGGGATCAAATAGAGTATGCAGAGGGAGAAGTCCACTTGCCTTGCTTATTGAAAATTTGAGGTTCTTCCACGGAATAGCACTTGATTCTCAACTATTAGATCAATCACTGAATATCACACAAACAAATAAGAAGAAACAAACACCACTCAATAACATACAACATTCACCATACGTAAAGCTAAAAGAAAGCCAAACGAAAAGAGCGATCGCTTTTCAAAAACATTACACGCAAGGGTTATAATAAAAAGGTATTCTTTTCAAAAATGTGTGATCTATACTTTATAAAATAAGACATGAGCTTATAAATATCTTAATTAAAATATACAAATATTAGGTTCACCAATTTAATCTTTTATAAAACGTCGTATGTGATATGTCTAAGATTAATGGTTTATAGGATGATAAAACACGTTATAACAATATTAAAACTATTTAACCTTTTAGAAAAGATATACGTTATATCTAAGGTTAATGAGTTACGAAACACATTATTAAACATTAATTTATGAAGCATTATGAAACATATTATAAAATATTGTTTACCAATCACTTATGACAAATTAAGATATAAGTCTAAATAGGTTTTATGTGAAAAGATCATTATTATTAAACACCTATTTATGGAAAGCTATGATATATGCCTTAAATGAACTTTTATGCAAAAGGACAATGAACAAACAACTATATTTTATTTTTATTAGAAAGTACATGTCCTATATTCTTTATTAAGAAAGCTATATACAAAACAATATATAAACTAACATTTTAATTATTATTCAAGAACATGAACACTAATTTCATTAGTTTATTCTTTAGGAAAAACTAAGTGATATATATATAAATAATATGGACTAATTTGATGGATAATATTAATCATGTCTAGAAAACTAATTGATATATATATGACATGGACTAAGTTTGATTAAATGATTAATTAAGCCTATATAACTAGTTGTGAACAATCTGAAATATAAATATAATTAACTAGATTATGAGAGAACATAATTACTCTATTACTTATCTTTACCTTTAGTTTAGGAACATCTGACCTAGATATTTAAAATGAATATTATATTCATTGGTATATTATTAACTATCGTTTTAGTTATGATGGTGTGAGTACTTAATTAAGCCATTATATCATTATTAGAAAAGTTATATGACATATTACTATTGTAAAGCATATAATTATGGATACTTAAATATGAGACTAAATGAGTTTTATGTGAAGGGATAATAAATGATTATCATTCTATTAGAAAAACACTAAATCTATATTTGTTGATAAAACTACATTTAAACCGATAGATCATTATTTTAAAGATATGAACAACAATTTTAGTATCTTTAGAAAACTCTATTCTTTCTGTTTTCTCCTTTCTTTTCTAAATAGAAATTATATGTATAATTAAAAATTGTTTATAATTCTTCTAACAATAATATTCTAAGAAGTAATTGTAATTACTAAATGGGACTTTTAATAATCTATTCATGGTTATTATGACATAATTAAGTATCTTACTAATTCTAAGTAATTAAGTGCTATGCTTATGAATACATTTATCATGAATAGTAATATATATATTTTCTTTTGACCGGAAATTAGTGGCTCAGTAGTCCTTCTATTTTTCTTATATAAAATTATACAATATCAGTACTAACCAATATCGTTCTACACACTAAAGCGAATTTAAATTTGTCAACGTTTTCTAGTATAAAAATCACGGCGGTAGTGAATAGTGACCGTACTCATTTTTAAAATTATAAAATCATATACATATTCAAAGTATTGTCGCGGGTTTCGATTTTGGATACCCGTATACATCGCAATCTCTAAAATCATACATGTATTTAAATATGAAATACTTAAATATAATCATAAAAAGGTAATTATATAGTTGTTTATTTAGTACGTTAGATTAGGAAAGGTGATCTACATTTATTTTTAACTTCATAATTAGAAAACTATGCATAAAATAATTATAACAGTCATAAATCAGATTTAAATTATGAAAATATGTGAACAATCGTAAATACTAACTTTGAAGTATTTAGAACAGACGTATGAAACTAATAAAACAATTACACCTTCTTAATCTTACATACGTCATAGAGCAAGGAGTTGCGGCTTCGGTCGCAAGGGAATAGGAGGCCTTGACGCAGAATTCGTACACAGTGTTGACGAGCGGGACGGTGTGGGCGGACTCTAAGGGGTCGTCAACGACAAACTTGCTGCACGATCGCGTCGACGACGGACGGCGTAACTCCGATGATGCGTTTGGACGGTGAGGCGCAAACGGATGGTGAATGGCGTACGGCGCATAGGCACGGGTGAAGCTCCGGCAAACGGCGGATGGACGCGGACTATCCGGCGACGAGCTTCACGGCAGCGAGCTGGGAATGGCGTGAGCAGGGGCTCGATGGTGGGTGCGCGTGAGCAGAGCGGCTGCGTGGGCATGGTCGACGGGTGCTGCGTGGGCGAGCTTCGGCGCGGTGGCGTCGACAGTGAGCTCCGACGCGGTGGCGTCGACAAGGAGAGAACGAGGAGGGAGTGAGAGAGAGAGCTCGGGCAGGGAGAGGGAGAGGGCTCGGCGTCCAATTTATAGAGGATGGGTGGAAGAGGAGAGGGCGGCTGAGGAGAGAGAGAGGTGGTAGGGGTCTTCAAGCTGCCATCAATGGCGTTCATCAACGGAGGGAGGTAGTAGCGGATGCATTTGAAGCTCCAATAACGCCACAGACGAACGGATGGCTGCGGGGTTGCTCGGGCGTGGTGTGCGCGGCTGGTTGCTCCTTTGCGTCGGGGTTCGATGCTCGGCTTCAGGGTGGGCGCGCTCGGCCTAGGCGTCGGGGAGGCGAGGCGTCGGCTGCGCAGCGCGGTCGGGCACCTGGGCGCGGTCGTCGGGGACGCGCAGGGGCAGGTCCTGGTTCATCGTGGGGAGGCCGGTCGGGTCGGGCTTGGCGCCGGCCGGCTTGGCACGGGTCGGCGGCCGTTCCTGGCGTGCGGACAGGTCTTGGGCGCAGCGCGTCGGGCTCTGGCGGCTTGGGCGCGTCGGGGGAGAAAGCAAGGGGGAGAACAGAGAGGACAGAGAGGCAGCAGCCGGGTGGGAGCAGGGAGGCAAGGGGCAGCGGCAGCTAGGTCAAGGAAGGGCAGGGGCAGCTCCTTGATGGGCCTGGGTAGGCTTTAGGGTTAGGTTAGTTAGGTTTTTTAATTTCTTTTCTAAATTCGAAAACATATTTTTAAATAACCCTAAAATTCATAATAATTATACCAAAATATTTATAAATAAAATATTTATTTTTGGTCTAATAATTATTATATTATTTATTTGGATTTTCAATTAAGAAGAAATACTATTAAATATTCAAAAATCAATTATGAGCAATCAAAAATCATTCCAAATGCAAATAAATAACAAACACTTAAAAGAAAATTAATTACCATAAATACCATTAATAACTAAATGCATTATTTTTATTTGATGATTTTTATAGCATTACACTGCCCCTCCCCCATGCGCCCCCCTCCCCTTGTCTCCCTTTCCCCTCATTCAAGTTTTCCCGCGCAGCAACTTCCTCTCTCTTCCATCTCTCTCTCTTCCTCGTTGTGCCCTAGGTCTTGGTGACGGTTATCGCCGGAATTGGATCCCCGAGGTGAGCTCCCCTTCCCTCTCCCTCCCTCTCCCTCTCTCTCCCTCCCCCCTCCCCTTTCTTCTTCCCTACGCGCCCCATGCTGCCCCATCGCGCGCCCCCTGCGTGCCCCGTTGCGCGCCCCCACGGCCCCGCGTCCCCGGCAACCCCGCGTGCCCCGCGCCCCACGCCCCGGCGGCTCGCCCCTCCCCAGCATCCCGTGCGCCCGCGCCCCGGTGTCACGCGCGCCCGTGGCCCTACGCCCCCGGCGGCTCGCGCCTGAAAGGGAAATAGGGTCAAACCTTTTCTTAAATGATTTTGGTGGTTGAATTGCCCAACGCAAATTATTGGACTAACTAGTTTGCTCCAGATTATGAGTTCTATAGTTTGCTCTAGATTTTGGTATAATCTTCACTAATATCTATTTGTTTGCCATTAGGGAGAAAGTAAAAGGGCTTATATTTCACTCACAAGTATCCATTTTTGGCGATTCATGCCAAAGGGGGAGAAAGTATTAGCCCAAAGCAAAAGGACTGCACCACCACCAAATTTTAAAATGAAGTTTTCAAATTGATATCTTAATATGTTTTCAAAAGGGGAGAAAGTATTTTCAAAAATTTGTAAAACCCTCGTGAACACTAAGAGGAGAATTTCATTGAGGGGGAGTTTTGTTAAATTCAAAGGAAAAGCATTTGAAACAGGGGGAGAAAATTTCAAAACTTGAAAATGCTTCTTTCAATCTTACTCACAGACTTTTGACTATTTGCAAAAAGGATTGTGAAAAAAATTTACAAAAGAATTTGCAAAAACAAAACTCGTGGTGCAAATGTGGTCCAAAATTTTAAATAAGAAGAAAAACCATCCATGCATATCTGGTAGAAATAATTATTGGTTTCATTCCAAGCAACCTTTGCACTTACCTTATGCAAACTAGTTCAATTCTACACTTTTATATTTGCTTTGGTTTGTGTTGGCATCAATCACCAAAAAGGGGGAGATTGAAAGGGAAATAGGGTCGAACCTTTTCCTAAATGATTTTGGTGGTTGAATTGCCCAACACAAATTATTGAACTAACTAGTTTGCTCTAGATTATGAGTTCTACAGGTGCCAAAGGTTCAACACAAACCAATAAAAAGTCCAAGAAAGGGTTCAAATAAAGAGAGCAAAAGGCAACCGAAGGCTGCCATGGTCTGGCGCACCGGACTGTCCGGTGTGCCACCAGACAGTGTCCGGTGCACCAGGGTGGATCAACTCGAACTGCTCAGCTTCGGGAATTTGGGGAGCCACTCCGCTAAAATTCACCGGACTGTCCGGTGTGCCAGCGGAGCAATGGCTATCTGCGCCAACGGTCGTCTGCAAAAGTGAACAGTGAACGTGAACAGTGCAACTGCGCACGCAGAAGTTAGAGCAGGCACCAGAAGGCGCACCAGACAATGAACAGTGACTGTCCGGTGCACCACCGGACTGTCCGGTGGCCCCACATGTTAGAGCTCCAACTGTCGAACCCTAACGGTTGGGTGACGTGGCTGGCGCATTGGACAGTGTCCGGTGGCACACTGGACTGTCCGGTGCGCCATACGACAGCAGCCCCTCCCAACGGCCACTTTGGTGGTTGGGGCTATAAATACCCCCAACCACCACACTTCAAGGCATCCAAGTTTTCAGCCAACACATTCAATACAAGAGCTATAGCATTCAATACAAGACACAATTAGAGCAAATCAAAATCTCTCCAAGTCTCAATTCCACTCAAAGCAATAGTGACTAGAAGAGAGAGTTTTGCCGTGTTCTTTTGAGCTCTTGCGCTTGGATCGCTTTTCTTCTTCTTTCTTTCTTGTTCCCAACTCAGTTGTAATCAAGGCAAGAGACACCAATTGTGTGGTGGTCCTTGTGGGGACTTAGTGTCCTGTTTGATTGAGAAGAGAAGCTCACTCGGTCTAGGTGACCGTTTGAGAGAGGGAAAGGGTTGAAAGAGACCCGGTCTTTGTGACCACCTCAACGGGGAGTAGGTTCGCAAGAACCGAACCTCGGTAAAACAAATCACCGTGTCACACACTTCATTTGCTTGTGATTTGTTTTCGCCCTCTCTTTTGGACTCGGTTTCATTTCTAACACTATCCCCGGCTTGTAGTTGTGCTTAAGTTTATAATTTTCAGATTCCACCTATTCACCCCCCTCTAGGCGACTTTCAATTGGTATCAGAACCCGGTACTTTATTAGAGCCTAACCGCTCGAAGTGATGTTGGGAGATCACGCCAACAAGGAGATGGTGACCGGCGAGAAGCCCGCCACAAGCCACGGGAAGGCTCCATCGGGAGAGTCCCGCAACAAGAAGAAGGAGGAATCACCTCCACACAAGTCACATCGGAGTGGCGATAAGAAAAAGAAGATGAAGAAAGTGGTCTACTACCAGACCGGCTCTTCATCGCCTTCCACCTTCGGCTCCGACGCGCCGTCCATCACTTCTAAGCGCCATGAGCGCAAGAAGTTTAGTAAGATCCCCCTACGCTATCCTCGCATTTCCAAGCGTACTCCTTTACTTTCCGTCCCATTAGGCAAACCACCCATTTTTTATGGTGAAGATTATAATATGTGGAGTGATAAAATGAGGCACCATCTAACCTCACTCCACACTAGCATTTGGGATGTTGTTGAGTTTGGAGTACAGGTACCATCCGTAGGGGATGAAGACTATGATTCGAACGAGGTTGCCCAAATCCGGCACTTCAACTCCCAAGCCACTACTATACTCCTCGCCTCTCTAAGTCGAGAGGAGTATAATAAGGTGCAAGGGTTGAAGAGCGCCAAGGAAATTTGGGACGTGCTCAAGACCATGCACGAAGGAGACGAGGTGACCAAGATCACCAAGAGGGAAACGATTGAGGGGGAGCTCGGTCGTTTTATGCTCAACCAAGGAGAAGACCTGCAAGCCATGTACAACCGGCTAAAGACCTTGGTGAACCAAGTGCGCAACCTCGGGAGCACCAAATGGGATGATCATGAAATGGTCAAGGTTATTCTAAGATCACTAGTTTTTCTTAATCCTACTCAAGTACAATTAATTCGTGGTGATCCTAGATACAAACTAATGTCTCCCGAGGAAGTGATAGGAAAATTTGTGAGCTTTGAATTGATGATCAAAGGCTCCAAGAAAATCATCGAGCAAGGCGCCACCTCAATATCTGAGGTGCAACCTGTCGCATTCAAGTCGACGGAAGAAAAAAAAAGAAAGACTCTACACCAAGTAGGGTCCCCATCAACGCCTCCAAGCTCGACAACAAGGAAATGGCGCTCATCATCAAAAGCTTCTACCAAATCCTTAAGCAAAGGAGGGGGAAAGACTACAAGCCCCGCTCCAAGAAAGTTTGCTACAAGTGTGGTAAGCCTGGTCACTTCATAGCAAAATGTCCTATTTCTAGTGACAGTGACAGGAGCGACGACAAGAGGGGGAAGAAGGAGAAGAAGAGGTACTACAAGAAGAAGGGTGGCGATGCCCATGTTTGCCGGGAGTGGGACTCTAACGAGAGCTCCACCGACTCCTCCGACGACGAGGACGCCGCCAACATCGCCATCAACAAGGGCCTCCTCTTCCCCAACATCGGCCACAAGTGCCTCATGGCAAAGGAAGGCAAGAAGATGAAGGAAAAATCTAGATCCTCCACTAAGTATGCAACTTCTAGTGATGAGGATAATTCTAGTGATGATGACGATAACTTGCTTACTCTTTTTGCCAATCTTAACATGCAACAAAAAGAGAAATTGAATGAATTGATTAGTGTTATTCATGAGAAGGATGAACTCTTGGATAACCAAGAGGACTTCCTAATTAAAGAAAATAAGAAGCATGTTAAGGTTAAAAATGCTTATGCTCAGGAGGTAGAGAAAATGAAAAATTGACTAGTGAGCTTAGCACTTGCCATGACACTATTTCTAGCCTTAGAAATGAAAATGCCAAATTAATTGCTAAGGTTGAGAAATCAAATATTTGTGATGATTCAATTGTTAATCTTAGAAATGATAATGCTAGTTTAATTGCTAAGATTGACATGTTGAATGAATCTCTTGCTAGCCTTAATAGTGAGAATGAAAAATTAATTGCTAAGGCTAAGGAATTAGATGTTTGCAATGATGCTATTACCAATCTTAGAGATGAGAATGCTATTTTACATGCTAGGATTGTTGAATTAAATGATTGCAAACCCTCTACATCCATGGTTGAGCATGTTACTATTTGCACTAGATGTAGAGACATTAATGTTGATGCTATTCATGATCACCTTGCTATGATTAAACAACAAAATGATCATATAGCTAAACTAGATGCTAAAATTGCCGAGCATGAATTAGAGAATGCAAAATTTAAATTTGCTCATAGTATGCTTTATAGTGGGAGACGCCTTGGCATTAAAGATGGCATTGGCTTCCAGCAGGGAGACAATGTCAAGCTTAATGCCCCTCCTAAAAGATTATCTAATTTTGTTGAGGGCAAGGCTCCCATGCCTCAGGATAACGAGGGCTATATTTTATATCCTACTGGTTATCCTGAGGATAAGATTAGGAGAATTCATGCTAAGAAGACTCATTTTGTTTCTCACCATGCTTTTATTTATAAGAATGAGGCTTCTAGCTCTAGGCGTTCTACACATGTTAAAATGCCTAAGAAGAAAACTCCTATTGCATCAAATGATCATAACATTTCATTTAAGACTTTTGATGCTTCATATGTGCTTACTAACAAATCAGGCAAAGTAGTTGCCAAATATGTTAGGGACAAACACAAGGGCTCCAAGACTTGTGTTTGGGTACCCAAGGTGCTTGTTTCTAATGTCAAAGGACCCAAGACTATTTGGGTACCTAAGAATAAGGCCTACATTTGTTTTGTAGGTTTATGCATCCAGGGGCTCAAGTTGGATCATTGATAGCGGGTGCACAAACCACATGACTGGGGAGAAAAGGATGTTCTCCTCCTATGAGAAAAACCAAGATCCCCAAAGAGCTATCACCTTCGGGGATGGAAATCAAGGTTTGGTCAAAGGACTTGGTAGAATTGCTATATCACCTGACCATTCTATTTCCAATGTTTTTCTTGTAGATTCTCTAGATTATAACTTGCTTTCAGTTTCTCAATTATGTAAAATGGGTTACAACTGTCTTTTTACGCATGTAGGTGTTACTGTCTTTAGAAGAAGTGATGATTCAATAGCATTTAAGGGAGTGTTAGAGGGTCAGCTATACTTAGTTGATTTTAATAGAGCTGAACTCGACACTTGCTTAATTGCTAAGACTAACATGGGTTGGCTCTCGCATCGCCGACTAGCCCACGTTGGGATGAAGAATCTTCATAAGCTTCTAAAGGGAGAGCACATTTTGGGACTAACAAATGTTTATTTTGAGAAAGACAAGATTTGTAGCGCATGTCAAGCAGGGAAGCAAGTTGGTGTTCATCATCCACACAAGAACATCATGACGACTGACAGGCCACTTGAGCTACTCCACATGGACCTATTCGGCCCGATAGCTTACATAAGCATCGGCGGGAGTAAGTACTGTCTAGTTATTGTGGATGATTATTCTCACTTCACTTGGGTATTCTTTTTGCAGGAAAAATCTCAAACCTAAGAGACTTTGAAAGGATTCTTGAGACAGGCTCAAAATGAGTTCAGCATGAGGATCAAGAAAATAAGAAGCGACAACGGGGCGGAGTTCAAGAACTCTCAAATTGAAGGCTTTCTTGAGGAGGAGGGCATCAAGCATGAGTTCTCTTCTCCCTACACGCCACAACAAAATGGTGTAGTGGAGAGAAAGAATCGAACTCTACTTGACATGGCGAGGACCATGCTTGATGAGTACAAGACACCGGACCGGTTTTGGGCCGAGGCGATTAACACCGCTTGCTACGCCATCAACCGGTTATATCTTCACCGAATCCTCAAGAAGACATCATATGAACTCCTCACCGGTAAAAAACCCAATGTTTCATATTTTAGAGTCTTTGGTAGCAAATGTTTTATTCTTGTTAAAAGAGGTAGAAAATCTGAATTTGCTCCTGAGGCTGTAGAAGGCTTTTTACTTAGTTATGGCTCAAACACAAGGGCATATAGAGTCTTTAACAAGTCCACTGGAATAGTTGAAGTTTCTTGTGACATTGTGTTTGATGAGACTAACGGCTCCCAAGTGGAGCAAGTTGATCTTGATGAGCTAGATGACGAAGAGGCTTCGTGCGTCGCGCTAAGGAACATGTCCATTGGGGATGTGTGTCCTAAGGAATCTGAAGAGCCTCCACAAGCACAAGATTAACCATCTTCCTCCATGCAAGCATCTCCACCAACCCAAGATGAGGATCAAGCTCAAGATGATGAAAATGAAGAGGATGAGCCACCTCAAGAGGAGGACAATGATCAAGGGGGAGATGACAATGATTAAGACAAGGAAGATGAACAAGATCAAAGACTGCCACACCCAAGAGTCCACCAGGCGATTCAAAGAGATCACCCTGTGAACACCATCCTCGGCGATATCCATAAGGGGGTAACTACTCGATCTCGAGTCGCTCATTTTTGTGAACATTACTCGTTTGTTTCCTTTATTGAGCCACACAGGGTAGAGGACGCACTTAAAGATTTGGATTGGGTGCTGGAAATGCAAGAGGAGCTCAACAACTTCACGAGGAATGAGGTATGGCACTTAGTTCCACGTCCTAACCAAAATGTTGTAGGAACCAAGTGGGTCTTCCGCAACAAGCAAGATGAGCATGGTGTGGTGACAAGGAACAAAGCACGACTTGTGGCCAAGGGATATTCACTAGTCGAAGGTTTGGATTTTGGTGAAACCTATGCACCCGTAGCTAGGCTTGAGTCAATTCGTATATTACTTGCCTATGCTACTTACCATGGCTTTAAGCTTTACCAAATGGACGTGAAGAGTGCCTTCCTCAATGGACCAATCAAGGAAGAGGTCTATGTTGAGCAACCTCCAGGATTTGAAGATAGTGAGTATCCTAACCATGTCTATAAACTCTCTAAGGCGCTTTATGGGCTCAAGCAAGCCCCAAGAGCATGGTATGAATGCCTAAGAGATTTTCTTATCACTAATGGCTTCAAAGTCGGTAAAGCCGATCCTACTCTCTTTACTAAAACAATTGCAAATGATTTGTTTGTATGCCAAATTTATGTTGATGATATCATATTTGGATCTACTAACAAATCTATTTGTGAAGAGTTTAGTAGGATCATGGTTCAAAAATTCGAGATGTCTATGATGGGGGAGTTGAAGTATTTTCTAGGATTTCAAGTCAAGCAACTCCAAGAGGGAACCTTCATCAGCCAAACGAAATACATTCAAGATATACTCACCAAGTTTGGAATGAAGGATGCCAAGCCTATCAAGACACCCATGGGAACCAATGGGCATCTCGACCTCGACACGGGAGGTAAATCCGTAGATCAAAAGGTATACCAGTCGATGATAGGATCATTACTCTATTTATGTGCATCTCGACCGGATATTATGCTTTTCGTATGCATGTGTGCAAGGTTCCAAGCCAATCCTAAGGAAGTTCACCTTAGGGCCATGAAGAGAATCTTGAGATATTTAGTTCATACACCTAAGTTTGGCCTTTAGTACCCCAAGGGATCCCCTTTTGATTTATTAGGATATTCCAATGTTGATTAGGCAGGGTGTAAAATTGATAGGAAGAGCACATCAGGGACTTGTCAGTTTCTGGGGAGATCCCTGGTGTCTTGGGCTTCAAAGAAACAAAACTCAGTAGCTCTTTCTACCGCCGAAGCCGAGTACATTGCCGCAGGCCATTGTTGCGCGCAATTGCTTTGGATGAGGCAAACCCTTAGAGACTATGGCTACAAATTTAGCAAAGTCCCTCTCCTATGTGATAATGAGAGTGCAATCCGTATGGTGGATAATCCCGTTGAACACAGCTGCACTAAGCACATAGCCATTTGGTGTCACTTTTTGAGAGATCACCAACAAAGGGGGATATCGAGATAGCCTATATTAACACCAAAGATCAATTGGTCGATATCTTTACCAAGCCTTTAGATGAGAAAACCTTTACCAAACTTAGGAATGAGCTAAACATTCTTGATTCTCGGAATTTTGGTTGATACTTTGCACACATAGCTCATTTATATACCTTTGATCATATCCCTTTTATGTCTATGACTAATGTGTTTTCAAGTGTATCATTGTGCTTAGTCATAGAATTGAAAGGGAAATGGAGTATTCGGCAAAGACGACGCTTCCACTCAACTCCATTGGTATTTACCGGTATTCCGCATAGTTCTCCGTTTTGGTATAATCTTCACTAATATCTATTTGTTTGCCATTAGGGAGAAAGTAAAAGGGCTTATATTTCACTCACAAGTATCCGTTTTTGGCGATTCATGCCAAAGGGGGAGAAAGTATTAGCCCAAAGCAAAAGGACCGCACCACCACAGAATTTTAAAATGAAGTTTTCAAATTGATATCTTAATATGTTTTCAAAAGGGGAGAAAGTATTTTCAAAAATTTGTAAAACCCTCGTGAACACTAAGAGGAGAATTTCATTGAGGGGGAGTTTTGTTAAAGTCAAAGGAAAAGCATTTGAAACAGGGGGAGAAAATTTCAAAACTTGAAAATGCTTCTTTCAATCTTACTCACAGACTTTTGACTATTTGCAAAAAGGATTGTGAAAAGAATTTACAAAAGAATTTGCAAAAACAAAACTCGTGGTGCAAATGTGGTCCAAAATTTTAAATAAGAAGAAAAACCATCCATGCATATCTGGTAGAAATAATTATTGGTTTCATTCCAAGCAACCTTTGCACTTACCTTATGCAAACTAGTTCAATTCTGCACGTTTATATTTGCTTTGGTTTGTGTTGGCATCAATCACCAAAAAGGGGGAGATTGAAAGGGAAATAGGGTCAAACCTTTTCCTAAATGATTTTGATGGTTGAATTGCTCAACACAAATTATTGGACTAACTAGTTTGCTCTAGATTATGAGTTCTACGGGTGCCAAAGGTTCAACACAAACCAATAAAAAGTCCAAGAAAGGGTTCAAATAAAGAGAGCAAAAGGCAACCGAAGGCTGCCCTAGTCTGGCACACCGGACTATCCAGTGTGCCACCGCACAGTGTCCGGCGCACCAGGGTGGATCAACTCGAACTGCTCAGCTTCGGGAATTTGGGGAGCCACTCCGCTATAATTCACCGGACTGTCTGGTGTAACACCGGACTGTCCAGCGTGCCAGCGGAGCAACGGCTATCTGCGCCAACGGTCGTCTGCAAAAGTGAACAGTGAACGTGAACAGTGCAACTGTGCACGCAGAAGTCAGAGCAGGCGCCAGAAGGCGCACCAGACAGTGAACAGTGACTATCCGGTGCACCACCGGACTGTCCGATGGCCCCACATGTCAGAGCTCCAACGGTCGAACCCTAACGGTTGGGTGACGTGGCTGGCGCACCGGACAGTGTCCGGTGGCGCACCGGACTGTCCGGTGCGCCATACGACAGCAGCCCCTCCCAACGGCCACTTTGGTGGTTGGGGCTATAAATACCCCCAACCACCACACTTCAAGGCATCCAAGTTTTCAGCCAACACATTCAATACAAAAGCTATAGCATTCAATACAAGACACAATTAGAGCAAATCAAAATCTCTCCAAGTCTCAATTCCACTCCAAGCAATAGTGACTAGAAGAGAGAGTTTTGTCGTGTTCTTTTGAGCTCTTGCACTTGGATCGCTTTTCTTCTTTCTTTCTTGTTCTCAACTCAGTTGTAATCAAGGCAAGAGACACCAATTGTATGGTGGTCCTTGTGGGGACTTAGTGTCCCGTTTGATTGAGAAGAGAAGCTCACTCGATCTAGGTGACCATTTGAGAGAGGGAAAGGGGTGAAAGCGACCCGGTCTTTGTGACCATCTCAACGGGGAGTAGGTTCACAAGAACCGAACCTCGGTAAAACAAATCACCGTGTCACACTCTTCATTTGCTTGTGATTTATGTTTGCCCTCTCTTTTGGACTCGGTTTCATTTCTAACGCTAACCCTGGCTTGTAGTTGTGCTTAAGTTTATAATTTTCAGATTCCACCTATTCACCCCCCCCCCCCTCTAGGCGACTTTCAGTGCCTCGGCGGCCGTGCCCCCTGGCGGGCCCCGCGCACCCCCTGGTGGGCCCCGCACGTCTCCCTGCGCTCCCTGCGCCCTTCCCCGGCAGCCCGTGCGCGCGTGACCTTAGCGTGTGCGGCGCTTAAATTTTGGCTTAGTTAATTTTAAATCTAGTTTATTAGTGTGTTGCGTCGCATTCTTCGTCGCGTGACGATTCAGTTTAATTTTGGATTTATTTAATGTGCTGTGTCGTGTGCTTCGTCGCGCGATGATTCATTCTATTTTTAGATTATCTAATAAGCTGCGTCGTGTGCTTCGTCGCGCGATAATCTATTTTAAATTCTCATTTATTAGTGCGCTGCATCGCGCGCTCCGTCGCGCGATGATTCATCTTAATCCCAGGTTATTTAACGTGTGGCGTCGCGTGTCCAGTCGCACGACGTTTCGTTTTAAATTCAGTTTAGATGACGTATGCCATCGTACACTTCGTCGCGTGACGCTGAATGTTATTTTCATAATTAATTCAAGTGTCTCGCTGCGTGCTCCGTCTCGTGGTGATTTGGTTTATTATCAATTTAGTCTAGATGTTGCGTTGCGCGTTTCGTCATGCGACCATCCTTTCAAATTTATTTTGATCTGTTCATAATGATTAAACATGGAACATGACCTTATCCTACGTATAGCGTGATCGCCAAATTAATACTATCCTGTGTAAGTGAGTACTTTGATTTATAATCGCGTAACATGATCGTTTCTCGACCGTAGCCTCGACCGTTGCTCTCTCTTTCTCGCTTAGTCGTAGGCGTGAGCCCTGCACCGAGCGTCTATTTATTTATTATATTTTATTGTATGGTGTAGTGTTCTTTTGTATTAAATTTATGGAATGTATGTTTGAACTCTTATAGATAACGGTCAGTTGGTGAAGACTGAAGGAGTTGCAGGTGAAGACCCTGAGCAGCAGTCGGTTGGTGAAGCCAAGTGTCCCTTGACCCATCTATGTCCTACTCATTCTTATAATTCACTCTCCGCATTTACACAATTTATACCTAAGGATTGACTAGCTTTTGGTTTACCTTGTCCTTGTTTACCTATTTTGGTTGGGTTATTTCGTTTAGCCATATGCTAGTGCTCCACATTAATCAATGAACATGATGAGATTATCTATGATACGTTGTTTTCCCTTTTAATTATGATGATGATAGTGTGACATTTAAGGGGACTCGAGCTATTTCTCGAGTGCCTCTCCGTAAGAGCTGGTTCGTTGGATGACCGCCCGGGAAAACAGTGCAACCATGAGGGTGGAATGGGACACCCTTAGCTGAATAATTAGAGGAACTGGGGTGTAGTTCGCTTCACCGTCGTGCCATTAATGGGGCTCGGTGTATGCGGCTCACTCTGCCAAGGGTGGTTTGCCCCTTAGGAAGGAGTGCGGTACATTTAGGAAACCTAACGGGCGGCTACAGTCTCAGAGAATCTTTGTAAAGGCTATGTAGTGAAACCCTGCATATTCACCTTGGTAGTGTTTAAGGGTTTGATCGACCCGAGGCAAGAGGGAATCACGGCTTGTGGGTAAAGTGCGCAACCTCTGCAGAATGTTATGAAACTGATATATCAGCCGTGCTCGCGGTTATGAGCGGCCAAGGGAGCTCCATTGATTAGAGATACTTTGATCAGAGATGTTTGGTTTACAGGTGGTGACGAGGATGATGGTTATGATTATGTTTATGGTAATGGTAAGTGGTATTCTTTCCGTTTGGAAAGGGTACTTTGGGTTAATGCTAAAACCTGGCTTTTTACTAGTAATAATAACCTGACCAACTAAAAGCAACTGCTTGACTTAACCCCATATAAAGCTAGTCCACTATAGCCAAACGGGACATATTGCTGAGTATGTTGATGTGTACTCACCCTTGCTTTACACACCAACCCCCCCCCCCCAGTTGTCCGCATTGCAACCACTGCTCAGGTGAAGAAGAAGTCGTGGAGGAGGACTTCCAGGAGTTCCAAGAGTATGATGAGTTCTAGGCGTGGGTTAGCGGCAAACCCCTAGTTGGCTGCCTGTGAAGGCCGTGTGTATCTATATTTCTTTTCCGCACTTTGATAATTGTTAAAGACTATGTGGATGTCTCAGACATCATGATGTAATCGACTATTATACCTTCTTTTATGCTATTATTTGAGCACTGTGTGATGATGTCTGGTTATGTAACTGTTGTGTACGTGAATTGTTGATCCTGGCACGTACATGGTTCCATTCGGTTTGCCTTCTAAAAACCGGGTGTGACACATATCAAGTGCTCAAGGAAGAAAATGAGAGGCTAAGAATGAGCCTGACACAACTGAAAGGAAAGTGCATTGCTCAACCTTTTCAAGATAATTGTGATGACATGGTGAAGAAGCTTGAGACGGGTACAACCGTAGCATGCACAAAATCTCTCGAAGAAAATGTCAAGGACTTGAGGAACGTCAAGAGGAAGGAACAAAATAATAAAATCAATACCTCTGCCAAAAGCCTCAACCATGCCTCCATACAAGGTAACATCCAAGGTAATGATCAAGCCACACTTCACACTAAGAAAAATAAGAAGTGTAGTGAATGCTTTGAAAAGGGGCACTTGATTATTAGGTCATGTCCCTATATTAAAGAAAATGGCTTGGTTATTAACAAGGATGATAAAAAAAATTGTTTTAGATGCTTTGAGAAGGGACATATGGTTAAGTCATGTCCCTATGTAAAACAAAAGGGCATAGTTTTAGAGAAGAAAATATTTACTAACCATGTAGCGAACAAGAGACAAGGAAAGAAGAAATCTTCAAAACATGATGCTTGCCTTTGCTACATATGCCAAAGGAAGGGACATCTATGCAAGGATTGTCCCATTAGTAACTATTCCGCGCCTAGCTTGTCAATTGATTCATATGTAACTAGGCAATCCAAAATTACAACTTGTGCTAGAAAGGTAATGAGTTTACCAAGTGCTAGCACAAAGGACATTTGGGTTCCTAGATCTTTGTTGACTAACCTTGATGGACCCATCAAGAGATGGGGACCAAAATATACTTGACAAGCTTTGCATGGGAAAGGAGATGATATAAAGCTTTGGTGGTGCTTGAGCGGGTTAACTCAATTCTTATTAACTCAAGCTATCAATCTTACAATGTTTTATATCTCTAAGATTGACCCAAAGTTATTTTTAATTATTATATCTAAAACTCATATCATCTCGAGCAAGATATTGATGTTGTAGGGAATAAAGGATTATCTTGTGTGGAAAATCAAAGCCTACAACATGGAGGAAAGCCAAAGGATGGTAACACTTATGTCTTTAAGTGCAAGTATCTTCAATTATCATTTCTCTTGTGTCTTGTGTAGTCACATAGAAAAAGGAAGTACTTAAGAATATTGTTGAATTATGTCACCATTCTTTGGAGAAAGTTCCTCTCATATGGTAGATTGCATATTTATCATTTCTATATTATGGAAATCTACATGCTTTAAATAGGTATAAGTACCTCATGGAATGTTTTACATTAACTATCCTATTGTTGCCATGTTCTAGACATAGAGAGAAATATTCCAAGTTCTTAAAGAATGAAGTGTCATATAAGGAATTCAAATCCTTAGGACACTTGTAAAAGGTAAGTTCTCTCTATGACTAGAATCGTAAAACAAATGCTTTTGTCTAAGTGACTTAAGTAGTCTCACATCAAGAGAATGAGTTTCTCTATGGAATGCACAATCTAACATAAAAAGAAAATCAATCCAATAATATGTTATGTATTTCTTCTTGCTTAAATTGGATATGATTCTTCTACATTAATCACTCTCCATGTTATGAATTAGATTTGTTCCCATGATCTTGAGAGATTAACTATGCTTATTTTATGAGTTAAAACATTGCATAATATCATTTATGGAATAATCTATTTCATATCATGAAGTTTCCATGTTTTAGTAATGTACCTGTCATTCCTACTAAAAAATGATTACTAAAAAGGAAACTAGTGTTTATGTTACGAATGACATCTCTCTTGAGCATATTTATGAAAATCTACAAGAGAGTGAGTGCATGTTTAATTTATTAAAAGACACAAGCCTCAAGGTTGCTCTTCACCTAAAGTAAGAAAGGTAAAAGCAAAGGTATGGGAACTCATCTCCTTATCAATATCCAATCAATGATAGTTCCCATCAATTGGTATTTCTTCCAAACTATCATAATCTACCAATGTGGAGATTAGATTGCTTATTTGACTTAAATCTGCTAAAAGTGCATATAATCTTGCTTTTACATGTGCACTAGTTCATTAGAATCTAATTCATGCCTTTGCTATATCTATTCTCATATTGATATGCTTCTAAGTTATGTTAATCAATTCTGTGTGAAGAAACATCAATATGAAGAAGTAATATTCCAATGATTTGATTATAAATGTTAAAAGGTGCATGTTCCTCTTTTCTGATGCTATGCACTAATATCAAGGATTTTACTTCATGTCTGTGTTACTTGTGGATGATGATTTGTGTGTATCTCTTATCTAAAGAAATCATCATTTGTCATATGCTCCCTTGTGCCGCTAATACCTATTTTTCGAGTATTTTCAATAAGTTTGAAAGGAAAAAGAGACAACTATAAAGCGAGGACACTCTAATGAAAAGGAAGACGTCAAGAACAACAACACCTACTTAGATAGTAAGATCTTCAAATTAATCAATGGTGTGGTTGTAAGTAATCTAAGCCTTTTTCGTTTTGAGAATACTAGGCATAAACTGATTATTACAAATTTCATATGCCTTGATCAAGATGTTCAATGAATTCCCCTATTTGTCTTTAAAGGAGAGTGCATCTAACCAAGTCATTCAAATACTTGATGCATATCTTTAGGGGGAGCCCATTTCTATACCTTGATCATGTTGAGACTAACACTTCCTCTTAGTAATCTCATGTAGTCTCAAGTATGAGAATAAGTTTCTCATGAAGTATGCTACTACAACTCAATCCAATTTGGTAAAGAAGTATCACTTTTATCAAGGATTGTAACCTTCATTATTAAAGTAGCATAATTACTAAATTATCCTATTATAAGCTTATTTGATAACCTAGTGCATGTGATTTGATCACATCTGTTATACTTTTAATCACTAAATAGCTTCAGTTGATACTTATATTGCTTAGTGCTTCATGTACTATCAATTGATGTCTCTCTTATATATGCACTAAGTCAAAAGGAGAGTTTAGGATAAATTTATGCAACTTGTGATCTACTTGATATATGATAATAATGATTTGTTTAAAGAAAAGGATCACTAGTTGTAGAATTCTCTGTTGTGCAAAATAATTCTATATATTGTCTTGAGCATAGGACTTAAGTAACCAAGACTAATGACAAAGCACAATGAAGAGAGCATCTCTATGTGAAGGTACAAAAGGGTATACTACTTCCTATCATTTACACATGTACCTAGATTTCCCTCTTATACGTATATTGCATATCTTTAAGTTACAAGAGGAAGAAAAAGCATGTCTATGCATAACCCTGCTTCATACCTAGTTTAACCTCTCAAAATTTCATTCCCGCTTTGATGCATTTTTGTTAAACCTAGGAGAAGTGATATTCTTGTCAAAGAGCTTAAAGCTTAACCTTGTAACGAGGATGAGCTACCTTTGTTCCAAAGGTGGAGGTTCCTTAAGCTTCTTTGAATCTTTAAGGGTAAATGCATCAAATGTTTATAACATGCTTTCTTAAGTGTGTAGTCAATCATGAGCATCATGTTTATATTATGACATATAGCACTTCACAATTCCTATGATATAGATATGTTCTCTTTAACCTCATTATGTGCATTTGGCATCTAAGGCCTAAATATGTATTCCTCTCTATGCACATCCTTAGGGAGAGCAGTCTATATTGTAGAACTATGATAAAGCTTAATTAACATATCTTTTGATCTTATATATCTCTTTCAGTTGGTACCTGCTCTTAATTCATATTTTTGTTTATACCAAAGTCCAATGTGTAGAACTTGCATCCTTAGACCTCACAAATCCTAAAGTGCATTGATCTACAAGTATTCATCACTTGTATGCACAAGTTTAGGGGGAGCAATTCTCTACACATTAAATCTTTGAGACTAACCATTCTTCAAGTATATGTTGTGCTAAGTCTCAAATTGAAAAGGAATTGGAGTTTTGAGCAAAGGGAGCACTTCCACTTCATATTTGTTCAGTATCAAACACCCTTGCTAAAACTCATGTACTTCAATTCCATATCTATATTGAAAAGGACTCAAAATTTCTTCATTTTTGGTGCTTAATTCCAAAGGGGGAGAAAGTATTAGGCCAAAGCAAAAGGATTGCACCACCACCTTATTTTCTAAAAATGTTTTAAACTATTTCTTGAGGTGGAGTTTTTAATGCCTAAAGGAAAAGCATTTGAAAAAAGGGGAGAATCTTTCAATCTTTGAAATGCCCTTAAAAATTCATTATTGTTCCTTAGGCCATATGTAAATAACTTTGAAAAGATTTTATCAAAAGTTTGCAAAAACCATTACATGTGGTGCAAATGTGGTCCAAAATTACAATCATGTCAATATCACTCATATTCACTTAGAACTACTTTCATTTCAGTAGCTTATGAACACTTGACCAATTGCAAACTAGTTACAATTTCATACTTCATATTTGCTTTGGTTTGGGTTGGCATCAATCACCAAAAAGGAGGAGATTGAAAGGAAAATGGCCTTAAACCATTTCTTATATTTTGGTGCTTGATGACCTTCACAACCATTCAGACTAACTAGTTTGCCTAGTCTCTGATTCACAAGTTCATAAGATCAACAGTTTAGTTTCTAAGTCACAATCAGCTCAGTTCCAACCAAATAAGGGTAAAACATGGAATATATGAACTACGAATAGTTCTACTCTTTGGATAAGTTCTAAATATCCCGAGGAACCTATTCAACACTTCTAGAAAGGTTGGAAAGCTCGAAATCAACATATCACTATTTTGGAGATAGTATTGGGCAAAAGAAGGTATATGAGTGAAAGAATCAAAATGCAAAGAGGATTGGACTAAGGTAATGAGGATGCAACACCTGAAAAGAAGACATAAAAAAGCAGAGAAGTCCAAGACTCAGAACAAAAGAAGCCCAAAAGAATCAGTGAAGAAATCCAAGAAAAGGGAAGTCAGCCGCCATCGCATGGTGGCACACCGAACAATGAACAGTAGTTGTCCGGTGTGCACCGGACTGTGCGCAGAGAGCCCCACAACGGGAGCTCTCGGGCTGTGGCACCAGACTGTCCGTTGTGCACATGTAAAGCCTGAAATTTGTATTAGAGAAAAATAATGATATAAATAAAAATATATATTTATGTGTTAGTGTTTTGGGGATTTTTGGAACCCTTGGATATTAATTATTTCTTCCCTCTTTGCATATTCAATTAATGGAATCCAATTAGTCAAGTATTCAATAAATAAAAACAAAAATATGCACCTCATGCTTAAGTTCTTGAATTCTAGCATTTGTATTCAAATTAGTGAGACAAGTTTAAGTTGAAATAAAAAGTAGAATTTGGAAATGGAAATAGAAAGGAAAAGAGAAGAAAGGGAAAAGGATACATATTATAAAAGAAAATACATATTTAAATATATCCCTTCCTGTCAGAACTTTTAGTTGTGCATTTAACCTCTGTGTAAAATTCACCAACAAATTTCAATTCAAATACTAAATTTTTAAATGGAGAGAGAAATGCAAAACAGAAATAATAAAAGAAAAAGAAAAGGGTAAGCTGAATTGGGCCCAAAATTCCCTGACCGGCCCACCTCACCCATCCACTCATCCGGCCCAACTCGTCTGCCCAACTAGACAATCTGCACCGACAGGTGGGGACACTCGCTCAGCCTCACCTCTCGCGCGCAGGCATGAAATCGCTGACTAGTGGGGCCTTCTTGTCAGCACTTCCCCACGCCGCGCTCGTGGTTTCTCACTTAGAATCGCTTACACGTGGTCCCACCCTGTAAGCCATCCATCCCTCTCACGAGGGCGCATCTGATCCGCCCTCGGTCTCTAGATGGTGGGACCTCCTTGTCAGGTTGTTGTCTTCTCTATGGCATGTCGCGTTCGCTGCGGATCTCCCCTCGCCAAGCCTGCCTGCCGAACTCGCCGGGTGGTTGAAACAACCCAGCTCGGACTCCCCGTTCCCGTGAATAAAACTCGAGCCCCTGACGCTCCTCTATAGATATGCCAAGTCGAAGAAAGTATCCCCGTGCCGAGCGTGCGTGCAAAGCGAAACCATGGGGGGAGAAGAGAGAGAAGCAGAGAGAAGGCATGGATGCCGCCACGGGAATCGTAAAACATCGGCATTGTGTCCTCATGTGCCGGTGATGTGTGGTCAACATTGCACGCCGCACGTCCTAGGCTTCTTGTCGAACCAGAAGAGTAGTCACACACTGTTTAATTCCTCGTTGAAGTACTAGGACCGCCTATTGCCGTGGCCAGTGCACTGTCGGCGACCATCTCCAGTATGTAACCTCCTCATGCGTTTGCATTCTCTTCCTCTCTGTGTAGCGATGATCGAATCGGAGATTGGGGCATTGGGTGGGGTGTTGGGCGACCGCTGGTAAGCTTCTTGCGATGGATTTGGGTGGCACCGTCGCCTAGTGTTCGTCAGAAGGGAAAAAGATGATCCCGCGTCGTCCGATCCAAATTGTGCAAATAAGATTTGATCGGGCGTAAGGGTTGCTGGGGTTGATCCCAACTGCTGATCTGCGACCGAGCGGCTAGGATTTTAACATAGGACATCGCTTTGCTACTTTAAATCCGGACCGTTGATCTTGGGACTGAGGGGCTAGATTAGGTCAGGTCGTGAGAGATTTTGGGTCGTAGGATCGTGATGTGAAGGTCGAGATCAAGTATCGATTTAGGTAGTGATCCGATCTAATCTAGAGCCCTAGTTTCTAATCGGGCGGCTATCACACGCGCATACCTCTTCAACTGAATAGGTTTGCAAAAGAGACCCTAAATATTTTATAAATCAACCCGCAGTACATGTCAGTATTAAACTAATTACAAGAAGGCCCTGGAAATTAGCGAAAACAACTCTGATCTCTCTAGTAATTATGTCCCCAGTACAGAATTATTAGGAATATTCATAATTAAATCAGAAAATGATTTTTAGTATAAAAATAATTCTAGAAACTTGTTTAATTCATATTTAATTCATTTTAACTCATTTTTGATTAATTCATTTTCTATCATATAGTAACTTTATTATATTATGAAACATAAGTTAAAATTATGCACTTTAATTTATTTTGTACCCAACATTTAAATCTCTAGAAAATCATAACTCGTTAACCGTAACTCCGAATTTAGTGGTTCTTGAACCTAGGATCTCGTTACGATGCGTAGAACACTAATGTACAGTTTGTTCTTATGTTTGGTGTGATGTTAATTTTACCTATACCATGTTTGTTTGTATTGCTACGATTAGCAGTGAGGTCCCGAGAATCTGAAGACCATCCTGGTACCTGGAATCTCAAGTCTCAGGCAAGTTGTGCCCTTGATCATTTTTCTTTATCCAATAATGTTCCTGTTAATCACTGTGACATGCTCAGGTTAATCTGATGGGACCTAATAAGTTTCCCTAGACTTGTTTATACCACACCTTGTTTACCACTGAACTTTTGGGCGGTTTTGATATTGCTCTACCTGGTTTTGGGATTAATATCACATTATGATCATGTTCCAGTTATACTATTGTTTTAATTATTGTTCATGACAAGATCATTGTGTTAATTAGAACATGGAGCTTAACTTGAGATATCCATGCTATCACAACGGTGGAATGGGATGCCCTTGGCTGACTAACTAGGAAAGCTAGTGAAGAACTACCTTACGCGGAAGGGGCAAGGACAGTAGGGGAGTGGTCGGTATTGGGAGGTTCTCAGGTTGATTTTGTTGTGATGGCTTTTCAGACGGGGGATCCCTATACTGCGCTCCCTAGAAACTGTAGCGGGTTTTTTGAAGCTAGTCTTTGTAAAGGCCTTGTAGTGGATCCCTACCCATTCACCTTGGAAGTGTATAAGGGTCTAGCTAACCCTGCTAGATAGGATACACGACTTATGGGTAAAGGGTGCAACCTCTGCAGAGTGTAAAATTGGTATATCAGTCGTGCTCGCGGTCATGAGCAGCTCAGGACTCTCACATCATTAATTTATGGAACTAAACTTAATCTGTCATATGCATTGCATCACGGGTGTTATTATCAATTGTGAACTCTTAATTAATTGGGTTGGTATCTACTTATACTTAGTAACTGCTAATAAAATTTTGACCAACTTTAAAAGCAATGCTCAACTTTAACCATCTCCTTTGGTAAGCCATACACTTCACATGAGCTCCCACCTTTGGTCAGTTCATAGACACTATTCCCAACTTGTTGAGCGATGAACGTATGTGAGCTCACCCTTGCTGTACTCACATCCCCCCAGGTCAAGAACAGGTACCACTGGATGAGGCACATGAAGGATGTGGTGATGAGTTCGTGAGTGGTCTAGGCCGTCGTCTCCCAGTCAACTATGGTTGCTAGATCATAGTCTGCATATGATGTAATTATTTAGCTATTTTGTACAGAAATCCTATTATATAGTAAAGATGTGACATTCGTTTCTGTACCATGAGTCATCATATGTGTGAGACTTGGTCCTAGCACACATGGTGATTATTTTGCGCCCGGGTTTTGGTGCCCCTGAAACCCGGGTGTCGGCATTCCGGACCCGAGGGGTCCCTGGACCGACTAGTAAATTTGTCGTTGTGTGCCCCTGCCCAGATGGGTAGGTGCGAGATGGAACACAAGGGGGAATGAGACTTGTATTATCCTGCACCAGGGTGCTCGTAGTAGGGGTTACAAGCGTTGCGAGAGAGCGAGAACGAGAGAGCGAGAGAGAGAGAGAGAGAGGGTCTAGCCCTGCTCGTCTTCTCCCGTCCCTTTGTTGTGCGTCTACTCGTCCTTCCGTGCCGTGCCCCCCCTCTCCGTGGGGCCCTGGACACCCCCTTTTATAGACATAAGGAGATGCCTAGCTGTACAACGGGGGTGTAGCTTGGAGCTAACGTGGCTGGCAGGGAAGTGCCCTGAGCCCAGTACAAATAATAACGTGGCCGTCGGGGGAGCGCCTTGAGCCCTGTAGAGGTAGTAACGTGGCTATCGGAGAAGTGCCTTGAGCCCTGTAGCAGCACAGCTGTTGGCGCTGCATGGATCCTGCTGACGTCTCCTTGCTTCTGTAGGGGGCTTGAGAACCACCGACGTCATGGGCGCACGTGGGGAGCCATCATTGCCTGTTACCGGGGTAAGCTAGATGGGATGCCAGTCTTGTTCCTTCGTAGCCTGAGCTAGCTAGGAGTAGGGTAATGATGTATCCCTTGTGGCGCGGTCACTCTGAGCCCGAGGTCGGGCGAGGCGGCGGCTCCTCCGAGGCTGAGGCCTAGGGTCGGGTGAGGCGGAGATCTTCTCTCGAGGCCGAGGCCGAGGCCTAAGGTCGGGCGAGGCGGAGCTTCCTGTTGCGCCCGAGGCTGAACTTGGCTGTTGTCGGTTTCACCCGGGTGGTTGGCACAGCAGCCGGAGCGGGGCGAGCGGTGCTGTTTTCCTGCCAGATCGGTCAGTGAAAGGGTGAAGTGACTGCGGTCACTTCGAGCCTGTCGACTGAGGCACGCGTGTCAGGATAAGGTGTCAGGCGATCTCAGCATAAAATGCGCATGCAATACGGTCAGCTGGTAAGGCGATTTGGCCAAGGTCAATTGCACGACAAGGCTTGCCTTTGGCTAAGCCAAGGGTGCGCTCACTGCCTGAGGAGACCCTCGGGTGAGACATGAATTCGTCCAGGACCACTGTTCCCACCCGAGGCCGGGCTCGGACGAGGCGAGATCCCGTCCCTTGGTAGACGAAGCTTTTACTTTGGACCGAACTATCAGTCTTCATGGTTTGCTCTGAAGGTGTTCACCAGCCGTGTTTAGGACTATTGGGGGTACCCCTAATTACGGTACCCGACAGTAGCCCCTGAGCCTCGAAGGGAGTGCAGGCACTCACTTGGAGGTTCTGCCGGATTTTTGCGAGGGGACCAGACTTTCTCGGTTATGTTTCGTTCCAGTGGGTGCGCGCGAGCGCACCCGCCGGGTGTAGCCCCCGAGGCCTCGGAGGAGTGGTTTGACTCCTCTGAGGTCTTAATTCTTGCCGTAATGCCTCGGTCGGCCTGGCTGTTCCCTCATGCGGCCTGGCCATAGCCCGGGTGCATGGTCAGGCTCCGAGTTTTCGAGCTGGTTTGTTGACGCTGTCAACAGTTTTGGCCACAGCTAGGTGCGAGGGCAGCCCTCGAGCCTCTGCACGGAGCGAGAGGACGATCAAGGACTGTCTCAACTTTTATTATACGCCCCTTCGTCGCCTTTTCGCAAGGAGGAAGGGGGAAAGCGCCACGTTACCCTCGGAGGGTACCGATCATGGTGTTTCCAGTGAGTTGCTAACAGGTGATCCGAGTGGACGCCCATGCCCTGTTCGTTAAGGGTCGGCTAGTGGCCCAGAGGCGCGCTCCAAAAGTACCTGCAGGGGATTTGCTGGACCCGGACCCATTTCGATAGGGTCCGAGGGCTCGGTGCCTCCCTCCGGTGGGATTCCATTACAAATCGTTCCCGCTGGTCTCGGAAATGTCCTAGGGTACCTCGAGAGCGTAGCCCGAGCCTCGGCCATGTAATGGACGTACCCAGGGTCATCCCTCACTCTGCGTGCTCTGGGGCGGCTGTCGAACTCTTCCGAGGAGCCAGCCTTCGAACCCCTGATCAGTAATGGGCGCGGAGCCTAAGTGCTCTGGGGCGGCTGTCGAGCCCTTCCGAGGGGCCAGCCTTCGAACCCCTGATCAGTAATGGGCGCGGAGCCCGAGTGCTCTGGGGCGGCTGCTGGACCCCGTAGGGCGCAGCCTTCGAACCCCTGATCAGTAGGAGGGCTCGGGGGCCCGAGTGCTCTGGGGCGGCTGCTGGACCCTGCAGGGCGCAGCCTTCGAACCCCTGATCAGTAGGAGGGCTCGGAGGCCCGAGTGCTCTGGGGCGGCTGCTGGACCCCGCAGGGTGCAGCCTTTGAACCCCTGATCAGTAGGAGGGCTCGGGGGCCCGAGTGTTCTGGGGCGGCTGCTGGACCCCGCAGGGCGCAGCCTTCGAACCCCTGATCAGTAGGAGGAATCGGGGGCCCGAGTGCTATGGGGCGGCTGCTGGACCCCGCAGGGCGCAGCCTTGGAACCCCTGATCAGTAGGAGGGCTCGGGGGCCCGTTTCCTTCGTGGAGAAGGATCCTTTTCAAAATATCCCCTTTCTCGGTCCCTGTGGCAAGAGAGAGAGAGGGGAAACGGAAAAGGATATGAATTTAAATAACGTGGCGCACCTTTTTTGACGTGGTCATCATGACGGAGGTGAAACTTCGCCCGCTTCGCCTGCCAAAGGTGTCGCTTGCTCTGCCAAGGTGTTAATGCGACGGGACGGGCGATTCACGGGGCGTCTGTTGCGCGTGCGCGAGTCGTTCGAGGAACAGAAAGACCGTTTCACCTTCGGGTTTGAATTTCGCGGCGGGTTCGGGCGAAGTTTTGAATGGGCCTCGCCTGGGCCTTTATATACCCGGAAGAGGGGCCGGCGGTGGTTCTTTACCCTGCCGTTTGTGCTTTCCTTCTGCTTCGGTTTCCACAACCCAAGAGAATAGCCAGAGAAAAGAAAACCGCGCACCTCATCTCCTCCACCGCCACCGCTTCCGTTCGGCGATGGCTGACAAGGTGACCGTTGTTCTGCCGCACGACCCGTGGCCTTTCTCTACTGTTTCTGAGGGGGACCTGGAGGCCCTTGTTGTCGATGGTTTGCTGCGTCCCCTCTCCGGCAAGCCGCAGCCGGAGTGGATGGCCCCCGGGCGTGGGGTTGGCCCAACTCCGCCGTCGGGGTACGTGGTCAGCTTTATCCCCTTTCACGAGCGGGGGTTCGGCGTGCCAGCGAGCCACTTCATGCGAGCGCTCCTGCACTACTACGGGGTGGAGCTGCATAACTTCAATCCCAACTTAATTGTGCAAGCGGCCATCTTCACAGCGGCTTGTGAGGGTTTTTTGGGGATTGACCCTTGAAAGGGAATTAGGCTTACACCTAGTCCCTAAATAATTTTGGTGGTTAAATTGCCCAAGACAAATATTGGACTAACTAGTTTGCTCTAGTGTATAAGTTATACAGGTGCAAAAGGTTCACACTCAGCAAATAAAAAGATCAAGTTTTGGATTCAACAAAGGAGCAAAGAGGCAACCGAAGGCACCTCTGGTCTGGAGGCACCGGACTGTCCGGTGTGCACCGGACAGTGTCCGGTGCGCCACCGGACAGTGTCCGGTGCACCAGAGGACTCCAACTCGAACTCGTCGCCCTCGGGAAATTTCTGGAGCCGGCGCCTAAAATTCACCGGACTGTCCGGTGTACACCGGACAGTGTCCGGTGCTCCAAGAAAGCGCGGCCTCCGCAACTCGCCAGCCTCGGGATCGCACAGCAGCCGCTCCGCTATAATTCACCGGACATGTCCGGTGTGCACCGGACTGTCCGGTGTAACTCCGGAGCAACGGCTATTTCGGCGCCAACGGCTCCCTGCGGCACATTCAATGCGCGCTCTGCGCGCGCAGAAGTCAGGCGCGCCCATACTGGCGCACCGGACAATGAACAGGTGATCTCCGGTGTGCACCGGACATCCAGGCGGGCCCAGAAGTCAGAAGCTCCAACGGTCAGAATCCAACGGCATTGATGACGTGGCGGGGGCACCGGACATGTCCAGTGTGCACCGGACTGTCCGGTGCGCCATCGACAGACAGCCTCCACCAACGGTCATGTTTGGTGGTTGGGGCTATAAATACCCCCAACCACCCCACCATTCATAGCATCCAAGTTTTCCAACTTCCAACCACTATACAAGAGCTAGCATTCATTGCAAAGCACACCAAAAGAGATCAAATCCTCTCCCAACTCCACACAAAGCCCTAGTGACTAGAGAGAGTGATTTGTAGTGTTCATTTGAGCTCTTGCGCTTGGATCGCTTCTTTTTCTTTGGCATTCTTTCTTGTGATCAAACACTCACTTGTAATTGAGGCAAGAGACACCAATTGTGTGGTGGTCCTTGCGGGAAGTTTGATTCCCAAGTGATTTGAGAAAGAGAAGCTCACTCGGTCCGAGGGACCGTTTGAGAGAGGGAAGGGTTGAAAGAGACCCGGCCTTTGTGGCCTCCTCAACGGGGAGTAGGTTTGAGAGAACCGAACCTCGGTAAAACAAATCCGCGTGTCTCACTTCATTATTCGCTTGCGATTTGTTTTGTGTCCTCTCTCGCGGACTCTATTATATTTCTAACGCTAACCCGGCTTGTAGTTGTGATTATTTTTTGTGATTTTCAGTTTCGCCCTATTCACCCCCCCTCTAGGCGACTTTCAATTGGTATCGGAGCCCGGTACTTCATTAGAGCCTAACCGCTCGAAGTGATGTCGGGAGATCACACCAAGAGGGAGATGGAGACCGGCGACAAGCCCACTACAAGCCAAGGGAGCACTTCATCGGAAGGGTCCCGCACCAAGAGGAGGGATAAGAAGAAGGACTCCTCCAAACGGAAGGAGAAAAGATCTTCCTCCTCTCACCACAAAGGGAAGAAGGAAAAATCTTCTTCTCACAAGTCACATCGGAAAGGCGACAAGCACAAGAGGATGAGGAAGGTGGTCTACTACGAGACCGACACTTCATCAACATCCACCTCCGACTCCGATGCACCGTCCGTAACTTCTAAGCGCCAAGAGCGCAAGAAGTTTAGTAAGATCCCCTTACACTATCCCCGTACATCTAGACATACTCCATTACTTTCCGTTCCATTAGGCAAACTGCCAACTTTTGACGGCGAAGATTATGCTAGGTGGAGTGATTTAATGAAATTTCATCTAACCTCACTTCACAAAAGTATATGGAATGTTGTTGAGTTTGGAGCACAGGTACCATCAATAGGGGATGAGGATTATGATGCGGACGAAGTGGCCCAAATCGAGCACTTCAACTCCCAAGCCACAACCATTCTCCTCGCCTCTCTAAGCAAGGAGGAATACAACAAAGTACAAGGGTTGAAGAATGCAAAGGAGATTTGGGACCTACTCAAGACGGCGCACGAAGGTGATGAGCTCACCAAGATCACCAAGCGGGAAACGATCGAGGGGGAGCTCGGTCGCTTTCGTCTTCGCCAAGGGGAGGAGCCACAAGATATGTACAACCGGCTCAAAACCTTGGTGAACCAAGTGCGCAACCTCGAGAGTAAAAAAATGGGACGACCACGAGGTGGTTAAGGTTATTTTAAGAGCTCTTATTTTCCTTAACCCCACTCAAGTTCAATTAATTCGTGGTAATCCTAGATATCCACTAATGACCCCCGAGGAAGTTATCGGGAATTTTGTGAGCTTTGAATGTATGATTAAGGGATCAAAGAAGATCAACGAGCTTGACGAACCTTCCACATCCGAGGCGCAACCGGTGGCCTTCAAGGCAACAGAGGAGAAGAAGGAGGAGTCTACACCAAGTAGACAACCAATTGACGCCTCCAAGCTCGACAATGAGGAGATGGCCTTAATCATCAAAAGCTTTCGGCAAATCCTCAAGCAACGGAAGGGGAAGGACTACAAATCCCGTTCCAAGAAGGTTTGCTACAAGTGTGGTAAGCCCGGTCACTTTATTGCTAAATGTCCATTATCAAGTGACAGTGACAGGGACAACGACAAGAAGGGCAAGAGAAGAGAAAAGAAGAGGTACCACAAGAAGAAGGGCGGCGATGCCCACGTGTGCCGCGAGTGGAACTCCGACGAGAGCTCCACTGACTCCTCCTCCGACGACGAGGACGCCGCCAACATCGCCGTCACCAAGGGACTTCTCTTCCCCAACGTCGGCCACAAGTGCCTCATGGCAAAGGACGGCAAAAGGAAGAAGGTTAAATCTAACTCTTCCACCAAATATGAATCTTCTAGTGATGATAATGCTAGTGGTGAGGAAGATAATTTGCGTATTCTTTTTGCCAACCTTAACATGGAACAAAAGGAAAAATTAAATGAGCTAATTAGTGCCATCCATGAAAAGGATGATCTCTTGGACTCCCAAGAGGACTTCCTAATCAAGGAAAATAAGAAACATGTTAAGGTTAAGAATGCTTATGCTCTAGAGGTAAAAAAATGTAACAAATTAACTAGTGAGCTAAGCACATGCCATGACACTATTGACAACCTTAGAAATGAAAATGCTAGATTAATTGCTAAGGTTGATTCACATGTTTGCAATGTTTCAACTTCCAATTCTAAAGATGATAATATTGATTTACTTACTAGAATTGATAAGTTGAATGTTTCTCTTGCTAGCCTTAGAGATGAAAAAGAAAAATTGCTTGCTAAGGCTAGAGATTGTGATGTTTGCATTTCTAACCTTAGAGATGAGAATGATATACTACATGCTAAGGTTATGGAATTAAAAACTTGCAAACCCTCTACATCTACTGAGCATATTTCCATTTGTACTAGGTGTAGAGATATTAATGTTGATGCTATCCATGATCACCTAGCCTTAATTAAAAAACAAAATGATCACATAGCACAACTTAATGCTAAGATTAGTGAGCATGACTTAGAAAATGAAAAATTTAAATTTGCTAGAAGCATGCTCTATAATGGGAGACGCCCTGGCATCAAGGATGGCATTGGCTTCCAAAGGGGAGACAATGTCAAACTTAATGCCCCTCCAAAGAATTTATCTAACTTTGTTAAGGGCAAGGCTCCCTTGCCTCAGGATAACGAGGGTTACATTTTGTACCCTGCCGGCTATCCTGAGAGCAAAATTAGGAAAACTCATTCTAGGAAGTCTCACTCTGGCCCTAATCATGCTTTTATGTATAAGGGTGAGACATCTAGTTCTAGGCAACCAACCCGTGCCAAGTTGCCTAGAAGGAAAACTCCTAATGCATCAAATGATCATGCTATTTCATTTAAAACTTTTGATGCTTCTTATGTGCTTACTAGCAAATCCGGCAAGGTAGTTGCCAAGATTGTTGGGGGCAAACACAAGGGCTCCAAGACTTGTGTTTGGGTACCCAAAGTTCTTGTTTCTAATACCAAAGGACCCAAAACCGTTTGGGTACCTAAAGTCAAGAACTAAAATTGTTTTGTAGGTTTATGCATCCGGGGGCTCAAGTTGGATACTCGACAGCGGGTGCACAAACCACATGACAGGGGAGAAAAGGATGTTCTCCTCATATGAGAAAAACCAAGATCCCCAACGAGCTATCACATTCGGGGATGGAAATCAAGGTTTGGTCAAAGGATTGGGTAAAATTGCTATATCACCTGACCATACTATTTCCAATGTTTTTCTTGTAGATTCTTTAGATTACAATTTGCTTTCCGTATCCCAATTATGTCAAATGGGCTACAACTGTCTATTTACTGATATAGGTGTTACTGTCTTTAGAAGAAGTGATGATTCAATAGCATTTAAGAGAGTGTTGGAGGGTCAGCTATACTTGGTAGATTTTGATAAAGCTGAACTCGACACTTGCTTGGTTGCTAAGACTAACTTGGGTTGGCTCTGGCACCGCCGACTAGCCCATGTTGGAATGAAGAATCTTCACAAGCTTCTAAAGGGAGAACACATTTTAGGACTAACCAATGTTCATTTTGAGAAAGACAGGATTTGTAGCGCATGCCAAGCCGGGAAGCAAGTTGGCACTCATCATCCACACAAGAACATCATGACTAGTGACAGGTCACTAGAGCTCCTACACATGGATCTATTCGGCCCGATCGCTTACATAAGCATCGGCGGGAGTAAGTACTGTCTAGTTATTGTGGATGATTATTCTCGCTTCACTTGGGTGTTCTTTTTGCAGGACAAATCTCATACCCAAGAGACCTTAAAGGGATTCTTGAGACGGGCTCAAAATGAGTTCGGCTTAAGGATCAAGAAAAATAGAAGCGACAATGGGACGGAGTTCAAGAACTCTCAAATTGAAGGCTTCCTTGAGGAGGAGGGCATCAAGCATGAGTTCTCTTCTCCCTACACTCCACAACAAAATGGTGTAGTGGAGAGGAAGAATCGAACTCTATTGGACATGGCAAGAACCATGCTTGATGATTATAAGACACCGGATCGGTTTTGGGCCGAAGCGGTAAACACCGCTTGCTACGCCATCAACCGGTTATATCTTCACCGAATCCTCAAGAAGACATCGTATGAACTCCTAACCGGTAAAAAGCCAAATATTTCATATTTTAGAGTTTTTGGTAGCAAATGTTTTATACTTGTTAAAAGAGGTAGAAAATCTAAATTTGCTCCTAAAACTGTAGAAGGCTTTTTACTAGGATATGACTCAAACATAAGGGCATATAGAGTCTTTAACAAGTCCTCAGGACTTGTTGAAGTTTCTTGTGACGTTGTGTTTGATGAGACTAACGGCTCTCAAGTAGAGCATGTTGATTTTGATGAGATAGGTGAAGAACAGGCTCCATGCATAGCGCTAAGGAACATGTCCATTGGGGATGTGTGTCCTAAGGAATCCGAAGAGCCTTCACATGCACAAGATCAACCATCCTCCTCCATGCAAGCATCTCCACCAACTCAAATTGGGGATGAGGCTCAAGATGTTGAACAAGAAGATCAAGAAGATGAGTCACCTCAAAATGACGGCAACGATCAAGGGGGAGATGCAAATGATGAAGACAAGGAGGATGAACAACCAAGACCGCCACACCCAAGAGTCCACCAAGCAACACAACGAGATCACCCCGTCGACACCATCCTCGGCGACATTCACAAGGGGGTAACTACTCGATCTCGTGTTGCACATTTTTGTGAACATTACTCTTTTGTTTCCTCTATTGAGCCACACAGGGTAGAGGAAGCACTTCAAGATTCGGATTGGGTGATGGCGATGCAAGAGGAGCTCAACAATTTCACAAGGAATGAGGTATGGCATTTAGTTCCACGTCCTAATCAAAATGTTGTAGGAACCAAGTGGGTCTTCCGCAACAAGCAAGACGAGCATGGTGTGGTGACAAGGAACAAAGCTCGACTCGTGGCCAAGGGGTATTCACAAGTCGAAGGTTTGGATTTTGGTGAAACCTATGCACCCGTAGCTAGGCTTGAGTCAATTCGCATATTATTAGCCTATGCTACTTACCATGGCTTCAAGCTTTATCAAATGGACGTGAAGAGTGCTTTCCTCAATGGACCAATCAAGGAGGAGGTCTATGTTGAGCAACCTCCCGGCTTTGAAGACAGTGAGTACCCTAACCATGTTTATAGGCTCTCTAAGGCGCTTTATGGGCTCAAGCAAGCCCCAAGAGCATGGTATGAATGCCTTAGAGATTTCCTTATTGCAAATGGCTTCAAAGTCGGCAAAGCCGATCCTACTTTATTCACCAAAACACTTGATAATGATTTGTTTGTATGCCAAATCTATGTTGATGATATTATATTTGGGTCTACTAACAAATCTACATGTGAAGAATTTAGTAGGATCATGACACAGAAATTCGAGATGTCTATGATGGGGGAGTTGAAGTATTTTCTAGGATTTCAAGTCAAACAACTCCAAGAGGGCACATTCATTTGCCAAACCAAGTATACTCAAGACATTCTAAGCAAGTTTGGAATGAAGGATGCCAAGCCCATCAAGACTCCCATGGGTACAAATGGGCATCTCGACCTCGACACGGGAGGTAAGTCCGTGGATCAAAAGGTATACCGGTCGATGATTGGTTCATTGCTTTATTTATGTGCATCTCGACCGGACATTATGCTTTCCGTATGCATGTGTGCAAGATTCCAAGCCGACCCTAAGGAATCACACCTTACGGCCGTAAAACGAATCTTGAGATATTTGGCTTATACTCTTAAGTTTGGGCTTTGGTACCCTCGGGGATCCACTTTTGATTTGATTGGTTATTCGGATGCCGATTGGGCGGGGTGTAAGATTAATAGAAAGAGCACATCGGGGACTTGCCAGTTCTTGGGAAGATCCTTGGTGTCTTGGGCTTCAAAGAAGCAAAATTCGGTCGCTCTTTCTACCGCCGAAGCCGAGTATATTGCCGCAGGCCACTGTTGCGCGCAATTGCTTTGGATGAGGCAAACCCTGCGGGACTATGGTTACAAATTAACCAAAGTTCCTCTTCTATGTGATAATGAGAGTGCAATCCGCATGGCGGATAATCCCGTTGAGCATAGCCGCACTAAACACATAGCCATTCGGTATCATTTTCTTCGGGATCACCAACAAAAGGGGGATATCGAGATTTCATACATTAACACTAAAGATCAATTAGCCGATATCTTTACCAAGCCACTTGATGAACAATCTTTTACCAGACTTAGGCATGAGCTTAATATTCTTGATTCTAGGAATTTCTCTTGCTAATCTTGCACACATAGCTCATAATAATACCTTTGATCATGTCTCTTCTATATGCTATGACTAATGTGTTTTCAAGTGTATTCCAAACCAAGTCATAGGTATATTAAAAGGGAATTGGAGTCTTCGGCGAAGACAAGGCTTCCACTCCACTCTACTACTCATCCTTCGCCGTCGCTCCGCATCACTCTCCATCTTTGGTATAATCTTCACTCATTTATTTTATGACCAAAGGAGGAGAAAGTACTTCTATGGGCTCTAATATTTCCGTTTTTGGCGATTCATGCCAAAGGGGGAGAAAATATGAGCCCAAAGCAAAAGGACCGCACCACCACCCTAATTTTAAAATTGATGATTTTCAATTGGTAAATTTCAAAATTGGTATCTCTTTGTGTTCTAAAGGGGGAGTAAGTAGTATTTTCAAATTTGATGTCTTAAAACCCTCTTGAACACTAAGAGGAGACTTCATTTGAGGGGGAGTTTTGTTTAGTCAAAGGAAAAGCATTTGAACAAAGGAAGAAAATTTCAAAACTTAAAAATGCTTTGCAAAATCTTATTCATTTACCTTTGACTATCTCGCAAAAGGACTTTGAAAAGAATTTACAAAAACAAAACTTTTGGTGCAAATATGGTCCAATATGTCAAAAACAAAGAAAACAATCCATGCGCTCATACAAGCATTTATATTGGCTCAAATCCAAGCAACCTTTGCACTTACATTATGCAAACTAGTTCAATTATGCACTTCTATATTTGCTTTGGTTTGTGTTGGCATCAATCACCAAAAAGGGGGAGATTGAAAGGGAATTAGGCTTACACCTAGTCCCTAAATAATTTTGGTGGTTAAATTGCCCAACACAAATATTGGACTAACTAGTTTGCTCTAGTGTATAAGTTATACAGGTGCAAAAGGTTCACACTCAGCAAATAAAAAGATCAAGTTTTGGATTCAACAAAGGAGCAAAGAGGCAACCGAAGGCACCTCTGGTCTGGAGGCACCGGACTGTCCGGTGTGCACCGGACAGTGTCCGGTGCACCAGAGGACTCCAACTCGAACTCGTCGCCCTCGGGAAATTTCCGGAGCCGGCGCCTAAAATTCACCGGACTGTCCGGTGTACACCGGACAGTGTCCGGTGCTCCAAGAAAGCGCGGCCTCCGCAACTCGCCAGCCTCGGGATCGCACAGCAGCCGCTCCGCTATAATTCACCGGACATGTCCGGTGTGCACCGGACTGTCCAGTGTAACTCCGGAGCAACGGCTATTTCGGCGCCAACGGCTCCCTGCGGCACATTCAATGCGCGCTCTGCGCGCGCAGAAGTCAGGCGCGCCCATATTGGCGCACCGGACAATGAACAGGTGATGTCCGGTGTGCACCGGACATCCAGGCGGGCCCAGAAGTCAGAAGCTCCAACGGTCAGAATCCAACGGCATTGATGACGTGGCGGGGGCACCGGACATGTCCGGTGTGCACCGGACTGTCCGGTGCGCCATCGACAGACAGCCTCCACCAACGATCATGTTTGGTGGTTGGGGCTATAAATACCCCCAACCACCCCACCATTCATGGCATCCAAGTTTTCCAACTTCCAACCACTATACAAGAGCTAGCATTCATTGCAAAGCACACCAAAAGAGATTAAATCCTCTCCCAACTCCACACAAAGCCCTAGTGACTAGAGAGAGTGATTTGTAGTGTTCATTTGAGCTCTTGCGCTTGGATCGCTTCTTTTTCTTTGGCATTCTTTCTTGTGATCAAACACTCACTTGTAATTGAGGCAAGAGACACCAATTGTGTGGTGGTCCTTGCGGGAAGTTTGATTCCCAAGTGATTTGAGAAAGAGAAGCTCACTCGGTCCGAGGGACCGTTTGAGAGAGGGAAGGGTTGAAAGAGACCCGGCCTTTGTGGCCTCCTCAACGGGGAGTAGGTTTGAGAGAACCGAACCTCGGTAAAACAAATCCGCGTGTCTCACTTCATTATTCGCTTGCGATTTGTTTTGTGTCCTCTCTCGCGGACTCTATTATATTTCTAACGCTAACCCGGCTTGTAGTTGTGATTATTTTTTGTGATTTTCAGTTTCGCCCTATTCACCCCCCCCCCCTCTAGGCGACTTTCAACCCTCACTGGGATCTGTGGATCCATCTCTTCACCGCGAAGTTCTTTGCCGCAACGACGGAGGCAAAGAAGGTCCGTATGGCGGTACGGGCCGGTGGCTGCACCTTCCAGCTGAGGCCGGGGCGCGCATAGCAGTACATCCCTGCCTCCCTTGCATCTTCGAATAAGGGGTGGCAGAACCGGTGGTTCTATCTCCGTAACGACGACGGGAGGCTTCCACCGTTTTCTCAACGAGTGGTGACCGCCGCCGGTGTTAATTGGCGCTGGGGGGCCACGCGCGAGAAACAGGAGAAGCTCCAGCCTATTCTGCAGGCCTTGCAGAAGTTACGAGATGGGGGCCTTACCGTTGAGGGGGTCGTCGCCGTTATGCATCGTTGGAGGGTGCTCCCTTTGGCAGAGCGGCCGTTACGGCTTGTAGAGATGAAGCCGGGAGTCGATTTGGAGGGCTCACAGATGTCCTTGGCCTCCCTCTCTGCCGATGACCTCCTCAAGCGGGTAGCAGGTACGGTAGGGAAATAGGACGCTGGCGCTCTTACCCAGCCCGCGATGCGCCCCGACCAAGGGTATGTGTCCCTGGTAAGTGTCCGATCCTTCTTCTATTTTGCGCCAAGTCCTTCACGCCTTTGATCCTTACTATAGGTATTTTTGTTTGTTCCCAGGGGTTGAGGATTTATTAACCCGTCCGGCCACTGGTCCCGGAGGACGAGGTGGGCCGAGCCGCGTGGAGAATCGCTGCGGAGAAGGAAAAGGAGAAGAAGGACGTGAAAAAGGCCCAGGCTCGCGAGCGGATGCGGGCCCGGGATGCCTTGGAGAAGCTTCGTCGGAGGCAGGCGAGGGACGGGCTCCCGAGGGAAGCCGTCGCCGGAGACGCCTGACGACGACGACGACGATGATGACGATGATGACGAGGAAGATGACATGGCAGCCCAACTTGGCCTCAGCCCGGACCCGAGGCGGGGCCAAGGGTCGCTGAGCCAGCCTCCTAGTGGGCTAGCGCCATTAGTGCCTGGGGCCGGGACACCGAGGTCCTAGTCCGAGGAGCGGAGGCAGGCCGAGGGGGTACTTGACCCCTTGGCCGAGGTAACTGGGGCGACTCCGAGGAGTCAGGCCGATCCGCCTGTCCCCCAAGAGTAGGTGCCCGTGCCGGCTGTACAGGAGGTTGGTCCCCTGGCCGTGACTACGCCTGGGTAGGCCGCCCCTTCGGTGCCTCGGGCGTTCGAGGCGGAAGCGGCGTCGAAGCTGGCGGTGGGTCAACCCTCGGTAGTGCCTGAGGGGACTGGGGCCTGAGGGGCCTCCCCGTAGGCACGACTGGCCTTGGTCCGGAGCGGGTAAGTATCTGAGAATACCTCTGTTTTGGTTTTTTCCCTGTGTGTCTTGATTTTGCTCTCTCTCTCCTTCTTTTAGCAAGCGGAGGCAGGGCTCGGCTGGTTTGGCCCCCAGGAAGGCCCTTAAGATGGGGCTGGCCTCCGCAGCCGGTGCCGCGGCACGCCATGCCGGTTGGCTGGCCTCCACACAAGGCGCCCTCAAGCGGGGCGCCCAGGCAGCACGAGTTGCCATGGGACAAGCCTCCCAGGCTGACCCCTCTGTCGGGGCAGCCATCATGCCGGGGGAGGCCACTGACGCGGCCGCGGCCTCGAGCCCGGCTGACTTGTTGCTGGTGCCGGCATCGACTCCCACCGAGGCCGTTGCTGATTCATCCGTGGAGCTGTCCGTCGCCGCTGATGTCGGGATGACTGAGGCGCCGCCACTCGTGGTCGTCCCCGACCTCCTCGTTCTCGGCCATGAGGAGAAGGTGGCCGTCGTTGCCGAGGTCAGCGATTGGGGGCCTGCTTCCTTAGCCGAGGAGAGGCCCAGCACGTCGATTACGGCGGCACCCGAAGCATTGGCTGCTGGAGGACCCGACGCCTTGGTCAAGGGGCGTGCAGAACCATGGCCCGTCTTGGAGAGCAACGGCCTTATCCCCGCGCGGCTCAACCTCGATGAGTGGTGTGGGCAGCCACTCCGGTTCTAGAGCCATGCCACCTCGGACTCGGAGCCCCTCCTCTCCCTCGACGATGAGCTGGAGGAGAGGACTCGGGATAATTTCCGCGAGTATATCGAGGCAGCGACGAGGTCGCTTCGGTCGGCCATGGAGACCCTTTCTAGGGATGTTCCTAGGGTCTTCCAGGTAAGGATTTAGGCGTAGACCTTGCGTGACCAGGGCACTCTTTGTAATACCCTGCTTTCCTTCCTCAGGAACTTGCGGACGTGAGCACCGCCAAGTCGCTGTTCCTCCGCCGTTAGAGAGACGTCTGGGATTCTCTATGGTCCTAGAGGACCATGCTTGCCGAGGCCAATGAGCGCCTCGCCCAACAGAGCGCCGAGGTGGCGGACCTTCGGGTGCTCTGTGATGAGCTAAAGTTGGTGGCAGAGGCGGCGCGGGTAGAGGCGGCGTCGGCACAGATTGAGGCTTTGTCGGCCCGGGAGCAGGTGGCTTCCCAGGCCAAAGAGATGCGGCAGCGGCGGCTGGAGCTCGGCCAGGTCCTCGACGAGCTGGACCAATCTCGGAGCCAAGCTGCCGAGGCTATGAGCCGGGCTGAGGCCCTTAAGGGTCAGCTGGCTAAGGCTACGGGGCGGCTAGCTGAGGCGTCCGCTCGGGCCGAAGGTATGTGTCGCCTGCTTTGTAGCTTTGACTTAGCTTCATTTTTCACCTCATGTCTGAAGAATTTTGTTTGGCTATCTGCAGGGTTGGAGACGGCTCTTAGCGAGTCCGTCAAGAATTGCAAGGCACTTGCCCAGGCGGCTGAGCAGAAGGAGGCCGACCGCATGGCCATGTCCGAGGCTATCTCGGCCTTTTGCCGGGCCTTCAGCCTCGATGACGTCCCCTCGGGTAGCTCCCCCCAGAGTCACCTATGACTCCATGGGGCGCTGCACCACGGCGTTTGGTGGGCCTTCACCGTACTCGCTTCCCACTACGACGTGGATCTGGAGCGGGTCAGCGAGGGGTACTGCTTACCCGACGAAGATGAGGCTGCCTTAGCCGAGGTCCAGAGGCTTGACGCGGCCGTCGCGGGCCCAAGCGCGGTGCTGGCGTCCTCCTTCGAGGTGGAGATCCTCTCGCTCGAGTCGCCGTCTAAGGCTAGGCCAGATTCCGCCGAGGGTGGAAACGACGCCAAGGGCGCCGCTCCTCCCCCTGCCGATGTCTGATTCCTGCAGGAATAGTTTGTCCGAAGCATGCGTATGTTTTTTGTGGCCGCTGAGGCCTAAACATATTTAGCGTTTGGATTATCAAGCTGCGTTTTCTTTCTTCCCATTTTGAGCATTAGGACTTGTTCGTCGGTAATAGAATCGCTTTATCCAAGCGAGAGTTACTTTTCGCGGAAGGTGACGAGTGAGGTATCCGTATCCCGGAGGCGTAGGAGTCCCTCGGCTCGGTCAGCCTTGCCGTTTATGTGCTCTCTCGCTCTAGCTATCGATATAGTCGAAAATGCACGAAAGTCGTTTTCTAGCCGAGCGTTAGGACTTGTTCGGTAGCAGGATCACTTATCCGAGCGTGAGTTACTTTTCGTGGAAGGTGATGAGTGAGGTATCCGTATCCCGGAGGCGTAGGAGTCCCTCGGCTCGGTCGGCCTTGTCGTTTACGTGCTCTCTCACTCGTTTGTAGGATCCTGCTATCGATATAGTCGAAAGCACGAAATTCGTTTTGGTAGAAAATTTTCCGAAGGAAATTTTGACGCAGAAGGGGTTCCCCCCTTCTAGCCCCCGAGGGAGGGTCGGGCTTTACCGAGGCAAGGCTGATCCTTCCTTGACGGTTAGACTTTATTTGTGTATGTAAAGAAAACGGGGAACACAAACGACTCGAAATGTTTTAAGGGTAGAAGCGACGTAGCTGTTCGATGTTCCAAGCGTTGCCATAGACATCGCCTTGATTGTTGGCCAGTTTGTATGTCTCGGGCTTCAGAACTTTGGCAATGATGAATGGCCCTTCCCAGGGAGGAGTAAGCTTGTGGCGTCCTTGGGTGTCTTGTCGCAGCCGAAGTACCAAGTCCCCCACTTGGAAGTTTCGAGGCCGAACCCTTCGGGCGTGGTAGCATCGCAGAGACTGCTGATACCGTGCCGAGTGTAGTAAGGCCACGTCCCGAGCCTCTTCCAGCTGGTCCAAGGAATCTTCTCGGCTGGTCTAGTTGCCTCGGTAGTCGTACGCCTTTGTCCTCGGGGAACTGTATTCTATGTCCGTGGGCAGGACGGCCTTGGCCCCATAGACTAGGAAAAACGACGAGAATCCCCTGGCCCGGCTCGGCGTCGTCCTCAGACTCCAGACCACCAAGGGTAACTCTTTCATCCACTGCTTGCCAAACTTGTTGAGGTCGTTGTAGATCCTCGGTTTTAGTCCCTGCAAAATCATACCGTTGGCACGCTCCTCCTGCCCATTTGTCATCGGGTGAGCTATGGCGGCCCAGTCCACACGGATGTGGTGGTCCTCGCAGAAGTCCAGGAACTTTTTCCCTGTGAACTCCGTGCCATTGTTGGTGATGATGGAATTTGGGACTCCAAAGCGATGGATGATATTTGTGAAGAACGCCACCGCCTGCTCGGACCTGATGCTGGTTAAGGGACGGACCTCGATCCATTTGGAGAATTTGTCGATGGCAACCAGCAGGTGCGTGAAGCCCCCGGGTGCCTTCTGCAAGGGACCGACGAGGTCTAGACCCCACACGGCAAACAGCCAAGTGATAGGTATTTTCTGCAGTGCCTGAGCGGGCAGGTGCGTATGTCGCGCGTAGAATTGACACCCCCGGCAGGAGCGTACAATCCTAGTGGCGTCGGCCACTGCGGTTGGCCAGTAGAAACCTTGTCGGAAAGCATTTCCCACGAGGGATCGAGGTGCTGCATGGTGACCACAAGCCCCCAAGTGTATTTCTTGTAATAGCTCTTGTCCTTGAGCAACGGATATGCACCTTTGGAGAATGCCTGAGGTGCTGCAGTGGTACAGCTCCTTTTCATCACCCAGCAAAACGAACGACTTGGCGCGCTGAGCCAGTCGCCGGGCTTCGGCTTTGTCGAGGGGTAGCTCTCCCCAGAGGAGATATTCTAGGTACGGGGTCTGCCAGTTTGGGACCGGTGTGACCCCATTTCGCTCCCCCTCAACGCGCAGGGCCTCACCCTCGGCGGCCGAGGTTACCTCGGGCTGGGCCGAGGCCTCCTCGGGCTCGGGCGCATCGTCGACTTTGATGGATGGCTAATATATATCCTTGGAGAAGACGTCCGGGGGAACTGTCATGCGCCCCGAGGCTATTTTCGCTAGCTCATCTGCGGTTTCGTTGTACCATCGAGCAACATGGTTGAGTTCCATCCCATAGAACTTGTCTTCCAAGCGCCAAACTTCGTCGTAGTAGGCCTCCATTTTTTGGTCGCGGCAGTGGGAGTTCTTCATGACCTGGTCAATGACGAGCTACGAGTCGCCACGAGCGTCGAGGCGCCGAACCCCTAGCTCGACGGCGATGCGCAGGCCATTAACCAAGGCCTCGTACTCGGCCACGTTGTTTGATGCCGGAAAATGGAGGCGCAATACGTAGCGCACATGTCTCCTGAGGGGTGAGATGAAGAGCAAGTCAGCACCTGCTCCTGTTTTCATCAGCGACCCGTCGAAGTACATGGTCCAAAGCTCGGGTTGTATTAGGGCCGTCGGCAACTGGGTGTCAGTCCATTCAGCCAGGAAGTCGGCCAAGACTTGGGATTTTATGGCCTTCCGAGGGGCGAATGAAAGTGTTTCGCCCATGAGTTCCACTGCCCATTTTGCTATCCTACCCGAGGCCTCTTGGGACTGGATGATCTCTCCCAGGGGGAAGGATGACACCACAGTCATCGGATAGGACTTGAAGTAGTGTCGCAACTTTCGTCGTGTCAGAATCACTGCGTAGAGCAGCTTCTGAATCTGCGGGTAGCGGACTTTGGTCTCGGATAGCACTTCGCTGGTGAAGTAGACTGGCCTCTGGATGAGCAGTGCATGCCCTTCTTCCCGTCTCTCGACTACGATCGCGGCACTGACCACCTGAGTGGTCGTGGCTACGTAGATCAAGAGGGCTTCTCCCGCAGCGGGGGGCACCAAGATGGGCGCATTGGTAAGGAGTGCCTTTAAGTTTTCGAGGGCTTCCTCGGCCTCGGGGGTCCAAGTGAAGCGCTCGGCCTTCCTTAAGAGGCGGTACAGGGGCAATCCTTTTTCGCCAAGGCGTGAGATGAAGCGGCTCAGAGCCGCAAGGCATCCCATGACCCTCTGTACTCCTTTTAAATCTTTGATTGGTCCCATGTTGGTGATGGCCGCGATTTTCTCCGGGTTGGCCTCTATGCCCCGCTCGGAGACGATGAATCCCAGGAGCATGCCTCAGGGGACTCCGAAGACACACTTCTCGGGATTAGGTTTCACGCCTTTCGCTCTCAGACACTTAAACATCGTCTCAAGGTCAGAGAGGAGGTCGGAGGCTTTCTTTGTCTTGACAACGATGTCATCGACGTAAGCCTCGACCGTTCTGCCGATGCGCTCTCCGAACACGTGGTTCATGCACCTCTAGTAGGTCTCACCTGCATTCCTCAAGCCAAATGGCATTGTAATATAACAATACATGCCAAAAGGTGTGATAAAAGAAGTCGCGAGCTAGTCGGACTCTTTCATCTTGATTTGGTGATAGCGTAAGTAGGCATCGAGGAAAGACAGAGTTTCGCACCTAGCAGTGGAGTCCACAATTTGATCGATGCGGGGCAGAGGGTAGGGAACCTTTGGACATGCTTTGTTTAGACAGTGTAGTCTACGCACATCCGCCATTTCCCGTCCTTTTTCTTTACAAGAACAGGGTTAGCTAACCATTCAGGATGGAATACCTCTTTGATGAACCCTGCAGCAAGTAGCTTGTGGACCTCCTCGCCTATGGCCCTGCGCTTTTCTTCATCAAAACGGCGCAGGGACTATTTCACGGGTCAGGCTCTAGCTCTGATGTCCAGTGAGTGCTCGACGACATCCCTTGGTCTGCCTGGCATGTCCGAGGGACTCCACGCAAAAACCTCGGCGTTTGCGTGGAGAAAGTCGACGAGCACTGCTTCCTATTTGGGGTCGAGCTTGGAGCCGATCAGGACTTTCTTGCTGGCGTCGTTGCTGGGGTCGAGAGGGACGGACTTAACCGCCTCAGCTGGTTCGAAGTTGCCAGCGTGCCGCTTCGCGTCGGGCGCCTCCTTGGAGAGGCGTTTTAGGTCGGTGATGAGGGCCTCGAACTCGGCGAGGGCCTCAGCGTACTCCACGCATTCCACGTCGCATTCGTATGCGTGGCGATACGTGGATCCGACAGTGATGATCCCGTTGGGGCCTGGCATCTTGAGCTTGAGGTAGGTGTTGTTAGGGACGGCCATGAACTAGGCGTAGCACGGTCTTCCCAACACCGTGTGGTAGGTCCCTCGGAATCCAACTACCTCGAAGGTGAGGGTTTCCTTTTGGAAGTTGGAGGGAGTTTCGAAGCAGACGGGTAAGTCGATCTGCCCGAGGGGCAGGATACGCTTTCTGGGTGCGATCCCGTGGAAGGGTGCCGCACCGGCCCGGACCTCGGACCGATCAACCCCCAAGAGTTCTAGGGTCTCGGCATAGATGATGTTGAGGCTGCTGCCTCCATCCATGAGGACCTTGGAGAGCCTAACGTTGCCGACGATCGGATCGACGACGAGCGGGTACCTCCCTGGGCTTGGCACGAAGTCGGGGTGGTCGCCTCGGTCGAAGGTGATAGGCTTGTCGGACCAGTCTAGGTAGACTGGCGCTGCCACCTTCACCGAGCAGACCTCCCGGCGCTCCTGCTTGTGGTGCCGAGCCGAGGCATTCGCCACCTGCCCGCCGTAGATCATGAAGCAGTTGTGGACCTCCGGGAACTCCTCTTCCTTGTCGCCCTCCTTCTTGCTATTGCCTTGGACCTTGCCATCTTCCACCAGGGGCCCGGCCTTATGGAAGTAGCGCCAAAGCATGACACATTCTTCAAGGGTGTGCTTGACGGGACCCTGGTGATAAGGGCACGGCTCCTTGAGCATCTTGTCGAACGCGTCGGCCCCTCTAGGAGGCTTCCGAGGGTTCCTGTGCTCGGCAGCAGCGACGAGATTCGCGTCAGCGATGTTACGCTTCGCTTGCGCCTTCTTCTTGGCCTTCTTCTTCATGCCACGCTGGGCGGACGCCTCGGGGGCGTCTTCCTTCGGCTCTCCCTGAGGCTGCTTGTCTTTCCGGAAGATGGCTTCGATCGCCTCCTGACCCGAGGCGAACTTGGTGGCGACATCCATCAACTCGCTCGCCTTGATGGGAGTCTTGCGCCCCAGTTTGCTCACCAGGTCTCGGCAAGTGGTGCCAGCGAGGAAAGCCCCGATGACATCCGAGTCGGTGATGTTGGGCAGCTCGGTGCGCTGCTTCGAAAACCGCCGGATGTACTCTCGGAGGGGATTCCCCTGGCTGCTAGCGGCAGCTTCAGAGATCCCATGAGTTCCCAGGGCACACATACGTGCCTTGGAAATTTCTCACGAAAGCTTCGACCAGGTCGTCCCAGTCGAAGATTTGCGCAGGAGGCAGATGCTCCAGCCAGGCCCGGGCAGCGTCGGAGAAGAAAAGGGGAAGATTGCGGATGATGAGGTTGTCGTCGTCTGCCCCTCCCAACTGGCATGCCAGCCGGTAATCCGCGAGCCACAACTCCGGTCTTGTGTCCCCTGAGTACTTGGTGATGGTAGTCGGGGCTCGGAACCGGGCGGGGAACGGAGCTCGTCGTATGGCCCGGCTGAAGACTCGTGGACCGAGTGGCTCAGGTGAGGGACTCCGATCCTCCTCACTGTCACAGCGTCCCCCGCGCCTGGGGTGGTAGCCTCGGCGCACCTTCTCCTCGAGGCAGGCTCGATGGCCGTGACGGTGTTGCTCGTCGCCAAGGCGATCCCGGGCGGCAGGTGCCTCGTCCCGCGTGCGCTCGGGATGGACCGAGGCCTCCCACATGCGTTGGGAGGACACCGTGTGATGCTCCGAGGGGTCAGCTCGCCTTCGGGAGGCAGAGCTCTCGGCTCGTCGAACTGCAGCACCTTCCAGGAGATCCTTGAGTTCGCCCTGGATATGCTGCCCCTCGATGGTGGATGGCTCCGGCATGGTTCGCAGTAGCATCGCCGCTGCAGCTAGGTCCTGGCCGGACCCGCTGACGGCCGGGGGCAGCGCTGCCCTGGCGTTGTCGACGATACGGCGCTGGACGTCTCGGGCCTGATGACGGGCTCCTCCGGCGAGTGTTCGGCCTGCCCACTCTTGCTCGATGTTCTGTCAGAGCTGCACAAGTCACCCTGCTTCCTCGTCGACCTTGGCCTGCATCTCGTGGATTTGCTCGAGCTGTGTGTCCTGACCCCCCGCAGGGACTAGGACCACAGCTAGCTCCCGCGGGATGTCAACGCGAGATGCGGGCCCAGGGGGATCGCCAACCTCCGGCATGCCGAGATGGTTGCCTTCGTCGTTATCTCCCTGATCGACGTGGAAACATTCGCGACTTGGGCCATAACCCTCATCGTCAAGGCCGTGTCCATCGTTAGAGCAACCGGAGAGGCAGTGGTCACATGCGAACATGAAGTCCCGCATGGCCCTGGGATCACTGAGGCCAGAGAAATCCCAACCGAAGTCGGGGTCATCCTCTTCCTCAGAACCCGCCGGTCCGGAGGTTGAGATGGCTGTCAGTCGGTCCCAGGTTGACCACATATGGTACCCCGGAAGGTCTGGATATGCCCTTGCGAAAGCGCTCACCGAAGTGGGGTCGCTAGGTGGATCGAAGCTGAATCGAAAGGGAACAGGGTGGAATACGGACGGTACCTCTTGGTCGATGGATGGTGGTGAAGTCGCATCGGGGACGAAACGCACCGTCATCTTAGGTTCGAGGGTAATGCCCAGCAGGTCCTTTGCGAGGGTGCTGGCGTCATCAGTCCGCTTGGGGCTGGCACGTTGCGGGGAAGCGACGCTCGTCGTTGTCTCAGGCACGAGGACAGCACCCGACATGTCCCCCGGAGGAATGCCGACATCGTCGACTCGCTCTGGTCCGACAGCCGATAAGGTGCCGCCTCCTGCGTGGCCACGGTTGCCCCGTCTCCGTCTCCTCTGGCGAGGAGGGTGGCGGGGACGACCCAGGTGTTCCTCTTCCGCCGCGGGGAGATGCCGTCGTCGAATTCGCCGCCGCCGGGCAAGCCGACTGTCGTTGTTGTCGTGCTGCGAGGGGAGGAGTACATGTCGTAGCTGCCGTCGAGGGACATGAACTCGAGACTCCCAAAGCGGAGCACCGTCCCGGGATGAAGAGGTTGCTGAAGTCTACCCATCTGGAACTCAACGGGAAAGTGTTCGTTAACACGCAGCAGGCCCCTACCTGGCGCGCCAACTATCGGCGTTTCAGACCCGTGGGGTCCCTGGACCGACTAGTAAATTTGTCGCTGCATGCCCCTGCCCAGATGGGTTGGTGCGAGATGGAACACAAGGGGGGGAATGAGACTTGTATTATCCTGCACCAGGGTGCTCGTAGTAGGGGTTACAAGCGTTGCGAGAGAGCGAGCACAAGAGAGCGAGAGAGAGAGAGAGAGGGTCCGGCCCTGCTCGTCTTCTCCCGTCCCTTTGCTGTGCGTCTACTCGTCCTTCCGTGCCGCGCCCCCCTCTCCGTGGGGCCCTGGACACCCCCTTTTATAGACATAAGGAGATGCCCAGCTGTACAACGGGGGTGTAGCTTGGAGCTAACGTGGCTGGCAGGGAAGTGCCCTGAGCCCTGTACAGATAATAATGTGGCCATCGGGGGAGCGCCTTGAGCTTTGTAGAGGTAGTAACGTGGTCGTCGGAGAAGTGCCTTGAGCCTTGTAGCAGCACAGCTGTTGGCGCTGCATGGATCCTGCTGACGTCTCCTTGCTTCTGTAGGGGGCTTGAGAACCACCGACGTCATGGACGCACGCGGGGAGCCATCATTGCCTGTTACCGGGGTAAGCTAGATGGGATGCCGGTCTTGTTCCTTCGTAGCCTGAGCTAGCTAGGAGTAGGGTAATGATGTATCCCTTGTGGCGCGGTCACTCTGAGCCCGAGGTCGGGCGAGGCGGCGGCTCCTCCGAGGCCGAGGCTGAGGCCGAGGCCCAGGGTCGGGCGAGGCGGAGATCTTCTCCCGAGGCCAAGGCCGAGGCCTAAGGTCGGGCGAGGCGGAGCTTCCTGTTGCGCCCGAGGCTGAACTTAGCTGTTGTCGGTTTCACCCGGGTGGTTGGCACAGCAGCCGGAGCGGGGTGAGCGGTGCCGTTTTCCTGTCAAATCGGTCAGTGAAAGGGCAAAGTGACTACGGTCACATCGAGCCTGTCGACTGAGGCACGCGTGTCAGGATAAGGTGTCAGGCGATCTCAGCATTAAATGCGCATGCAATACGGTCGGCTGGTAAGGCGATTTGACCAAGGTCGCTTGCACGACAAGGCTTGCCTTGGGCTGAGCCGAGGGTGCGCTCACTGCCTGAGGAGACCCTCGGGCGAGACGTGAATTCGTTCGGGACCACTGTTCCCACCCGAGGCCGGGCTCGGACGAGGCGAGATCGCGTCCCTTGGTAGACGAAGCTTTGACTTTGGCCCAAACTGTCAGTCTTCATGGTTTGCTCTGAAGGTGTTCACCAGCCGTGTTTAGGACTGTTGGGGGTACTCCTAATTATGGTACCCGACACCGGGTGTGACAGCACTGGACAGTCTAGAACCGGTCGGATCCAACGGTCGACTGTCGTAGACCTCAACGGTCGGTTGACGTGGCTAGGGCACCGCACTGTCCAGTATACACCGTACAATCTGGGTAGTAGTTAGATCCAACGGTCGACTGCTACAGACCCCAACGGTCAGCTGACGTGGCAGGCACCGGACACTGTCTGGTGTGCCCGTCGACAGAAAGTTGCTGCTTTCTGTCCAACGGCTATATGGGGGATTAGGGCCTATAAATACCACCCCAACCGGCCATTTCAAGTTGTGGGAGCCCAAGCAATATATCAAGGCATATAGTAGACATATCCAAGCCCTCCCAACCACCTCCATTCATTGAAACATCTCATACACAAGAGTTGGGCCACATCAAGGCCTCACAAGTGCCACAAAAGAGAGATCAAGCAAGAAAGAGCTACTCGTGTGTGTTTAGCGATAGTGCCTTGTGAGAATCATTGAGAGAAAGTGTGTGCTACTTCTTCTGATCATTTGAGCGTGGAGTTTTGACTCCCATTCATTGTAAAGCTAGCAAGAGCCCCTTATCTTTGTGGTTGGCCTTGCGGAGACTTTGATCTTTTGTTAACAAAGAAGAAGGAACACTCACCGGCCTTGGTGACCATTGGAGAAAGACTCCTCAACGGGGATTAGGTTCTTGGTGAACCGAACCTAGGTAAAACAAATCACTTGTGTCACTTGTGTTTATTGCTTGTGATTTGTTTATTTTCTCCCTCTTTAAGTTCTCTTGCACTATTCTTTGTTGATATTACTTTGTGTTGCTTCAAGTCAAATTCTCATATATATAAGCAATGCCTTGCAAGAAAGAACTTGTGTTATTCCTCTTCTTATCTAAGCCCTATTAATTTATTCTTCATAGATATTTTAGTTGTGTTGCTTTGTGTTAATTCCGCACTCTTTGAAAGCAATATTCTTTGCAAGCAAAGGACTTAGTTTTATACTCTGATAATTGTTCATCTTGTTCTAACCACTAATCGAGGGATCAAGTCCGGGTTTAAAGTTATAATTTTCATTTCGCCTATTCACCTGTCTCACTAGGCGACTTTCAATCCCCATCTGACATATTTCTCTAGGTGATGAAGCCTAAACCAATGAGCAGGAGACTTTAATACCAATTAAAATGATCAAGATGTGCAAAAGGAGGGGTGAATTGGAATAATCTAAAATATTTCATAATGATTAAATCCTACTGAATAACCCACTTCATTTTTTGTGCCTAAAAGTGTTGTATATTTCTAGCACAAAAGTTTTGCAAGCTAAGTTTCAACACTATTCTAGCATAGTTTTTGAAACACCTTGTGTGGCGGTTCTAAACACTCCAATATCTAATGACCTATATATACACCTCTATGCAAAGTTTGCAATAATAAAAATCATCTCCCTCAAACATGGGATGATGTCCATCCCCATCTGTCATATTTCTCTTGACAGTGAAGCCCAACCAATGAGCACGAGGCTTTAATTCCAATTAAAAGAACCAAGATGTCCAGAAAAAGAGATGGTTTAGGATAATATAAAATTTCTCATAATGAATAAATCCTACTAAATAACCCACTTCACTTCTTGTGCCTAAAAGTGTTGTCTATTTCTAGCACAAAAGTTTTGCAAGCTAAGTTCCAACAGTATTCTACCATGGTAATTCTAGAATTGAAGTGCTCAAAAGTAAGGCAACATATCTAGTGTAAAAATATTAGGGTGCTAACATCAAATCTTTTCCACTGGATCCACCATCTGCAGCTGCGTGTAATCCCACTAGGGACGACATCCTATTCTGTAAAAATGTAGGGGTTCTTTAAAAATAGTCTAAGAGAGGAGATGAGATTGCACTTAGACATAGATGGTAGATCTATTGGACAAGATTTGATGTTAGCATGTTAGCATCTTAATGTTTTTTATAATAGATATGTTGCCCAAAAGTAAATGCTTAAAGTAAAGAAGGGTTAAAACACAATGGTGTTTTTTTGAGGTATCAAAGACTCAACCACTTCCCACTAGTCCTCGTAGCAGTACCCATGCAAGGTGTGGTTACTCCTTGATCCATAAAAGGAACAAATACTTTCTATGGATTAATTCTTTGCAACTCTTGCATGTTGAATCACCCACACCCATTTACACCATGAGTTGGGCCACCCATAATCTCCACTGAATGATAACCAAAGCCCTGATCACCACCAAGTTGTCTAGGTGATGCCGATCACCAAAAGTAATAAGAACAAACCCTCACTTGACCTGAGCAAGCCTAATGAGAACAATGAGTGAACACTTGCTACTACCTTATGCACTAAGGTTGTCTCTAGCAGTGTTACTCATCCCACCCCTATTTAAAAACTCCACTTTGTGAATAGTATAGTCTATAGTGCAAATCAGTTCAAAACAGTGTTTTGCATAGACATATATGCGATTTGCTGGCCACAACCTAACGAGGGTCTCACGATTATCAAATCTCAAACACCTCATTAGGCAAATGCTCTCCCTTTATCTTCAATTTGTTTCTTTAGATGATCAAATGGACAAGGGGACTAAATGGACAAGAAGAAGGGATATATACATAGCCTTAAGGAATGAACTAGCCATTGTCCCTCTGCTTGACTTTCATGGGGGCACCAGACATGTTTGATGCACACCTACCTCCTCCATCGACACATTTGATGCATGTATTAACAACTAGTTCAGAAACTAGTCGCTATTGTATTCATATCTGGAGCTATTGATCGATGCTCACTAGACATGTTTGATGAGTGTAACGCCATAAGGTGCAAAATTGCATACCTATCTAAGTGTTATGTCAGGTGCTGTATCTGATGCTTCATCGAATACGTCTGGTGAGTACACAGCCTCTCACGCTAGTTTGTAAACCTTTCTGCATGCCATGCCTGGTGCATCATAGCTGATGCACACCTAACACATGATGTGGGTGGTGATTCTATGTTACAGGACATACTATTGTTTGGTGCCACGTATCCTATGCCTCACCATGCATATCCGGTGAGCACCACCACCAACTCGTTTATTTCAAACACTCTTTAAGTTGGGATTTATCTCAAACTTGGGCTTCTATATGATTATCTTGGCAACTTTATGTATTGAAAATAAATTATTGGATGAAGTTGATATCAAGACTATCATTGATGACTTTGCATCAAGAAATGTTAGAAGAAACTTTTAAGGTATTGTATGATTAATATAACGTTTTAATATTATGTTCATTTTATCAGTAAAAATATTTGTGTACACTACGTAAGTAAAATTATATTCATATTGAAGAGGCCCCGATATTTGAGTTCGACGCAGGTCTCTATGGGAATGTTTGGAAGCAAAGTATTTTTGGAGATTTAAGGTAAAACTATGGTATTGGAGAATACTATAGTATTTTTTTACCAAAATGTGTTTGGCTATATTATAAAAAACTATGTTTTGAATATTATAGTTTTGTAGATACTATGATATTTTTGGAGTATTTGAAACTACATTCCAACCCAATGTTTTTGTCTATTACTAGCATTGCACATGTATACTTTATTACCATGGTTTAAGATACTTTGTCTCCAAACACATATTACTAAAAGTGATATAAAAAGTACTGCGATTATATTATGGCATCTTAAAATTGTAGTATTTCAAAACTATGGTTTTGAAATACTTTACTTCCAAACACGCCTAAGGGCTTGTTCGGTTCTACCCTAATCCATATGGATTGAGGGGAATTGAGGGGGTTTCAATCCCTAGTAAGTCAAAATCTCATCCAATCCGTGTCAATCTCGTCCAATCCATATGAATTAAAAATAACCGAACAAGCCCTAAAATGTTAGCTCTAGCCCTGCATACGTTTCTCATGACAGCGAAACGTCTATACGTTTCTCATGACAGGAAAACATCTATGATAACTTTGTTAATCTCGCATTAAAGATTTGTTGGTCCAGTCTTCAAAGCTAAAGAGTTTCTGTACGTGTGTTTTTAGATGATAAATTCATAGATACGAGGCTACGTGTTCTAGGAGTCTACGATGAACCGTGTAAACTTTCCTTCACGCTTCTTTGAATAAATTTCCCCTTCCTCACGAAATATCCAAATGATGGATGTGGTTGATTGGAACCCTACTCATTTATATAAGCGATATAAAGCTTTTGGTTTCTTATCAATGTAATTCATGTCTGTTTGTACTCCTTCCATTCTTTTTTTTATAATTTAGTTCAAAAATAAATTAACAAATGATAAATATTTAAAAATGAAAGTAGCACTATATAAAAGATATATATAAATATAAACATGTACTGATAATTTGGAAATAAAAATACAATTATGTTTAAATAAATATCTTATTTAATAAAAGTCTACCTATACAATATATGTAGAAATAAACAGTAGTAATATACTATATCCGTTTTTAAATATTTATCGCTTGTTAATTTATTTTTAAACTAAACAACGATAAAAAAATCATTTTTAAACTTTACAATGATAAAATAAAAAAGAACATGAGGGAGTAGCAACTAACTAGCTAATAAAACAGGGCCCCTTGTGTACGGAAATCCCGGATCAGTAATTGAATCAGGCCAAGATCGTGGAGGTCAATCTCAATTTAGGCTTTGTTGGTTTGTGTCAGATTGATGGATCAAAACGATTTCTAACCGAATTGCTTCTCTAATTTATATAAACTTTGATTAGCTGGAATAATTTCGATTGTAATTCGACACAAACGAACAAGGCCTTAGCCTAGTCTAGTCCTCTACTTGCAAACTTAGATAAAAATGTTACAGCTCGCACCGGGCGAACAATTTGTACAGTTACATATCCGTAAGTAGCATTTGAATACATTATCTTACACCAAAAATTATTCCATAAAAGAGAAGAAACTTAAAAAAATGACACGAATTAGCTAACAATGCTCACTTGGCCGTTGATGGTTGGCACTTGCAGAGCTAGCAAAATATAATAGTACTACTAGTGTGAAAGGAGGGCCTTGTGGCACTGGCAGCTCCGGCACTGCTTCTCCGGTACGTTGCTGCCGTCGCCGTTCTTGGCGTCGAAGTACCATCCGGAGAGCGTGTCGAAGAGGATGCCCGCGCCGACGCCAACAGCCAGGTCGATGGTGTAGTGTCCCCTGCACGCGAGCAGCCTGACCACCTGGAGCACGTTGAGCGAGTCGAAGAGGCGCGCCAGCGCCAGCCGCCCCTCGCGCCGCATGTCGGCCGCCGCGATCACCGCGCCCGCGACGTGGCCCGAGAAGAAGAGGAAGAAGGAGACGTTGCCCACGGGGAAGTCCATCCCGGAGCCCAGGAACTCCTCCGGCAGCGGGAGCTGGGTGGCGCAGCCCAGCACGCCCCGGCAAGTGAACATCATGAGCGCGGCGACGGCCGCGCGCGGCCGCTGCTCGGCGAGGATGGCCCACAGGATGTACGCCGCCTGCATCGCGACGAAGACCTGCACGCGCACGTGAGCCGTGGCTGTCTGTCAGCGTCGGGCTGAGTGAGCTGGTGACGTCGCGCTCAGCTCCGGTCGGTTCCGCGGCGAGGGAGCCGGGGGACCATGAAGAAGCTGGCGAGGTGCAGAATCTTATCAGGAAATCGGTGCGTGAACGCTGGACGGCCACGATTTTAATTTGGCGGTGGTGCCGGTGAACCAGCGCCACCAGTTCGTTGCTGTGCTCGTGTCCGTCAAGTCCAAGTTGCAGTTGCAGGCTTGCAGCAACGCTCGGACAAGTCTGTCAGCATGAAGTGCAATCTACGACTACGAGTGGTAGCTGGATTGAAAGGTACGGCTACAAGAATCAATACCCCACTAATGTAACAGTAAGAAATGTGTGATGCTGTTTCTGTATGAGATCTGACGAACACACAAGGGTCCAGTTAAATTGAACAATGCTGGGAAGAAAGTACGAATATGGGTCGCTGGAATTACTCATCCGTCGAAACCAAAGCCGAGAAATGTACAGGTACTTGTTCGAACAATAATTGGTGGCCAACAACGGTGGCAAAATTAAAGAGGAGGCGGTGGCATTGAAGCTAGGCAGATGGCGGAAACTGAAAGGAAATCTAGGCAGGCGGCGTGTGGGTCACTGACCGTGTTGAGCGCGGCGAGGAGCGAGTTAAGCCAGGGCCTCGCGGCGACGGCGGCGTGCATGCCCGCGGTGGCGAGGAAGCCCAGGTCGAGCGGCGGCGCGTCCGGCTTGACCATGGGGATGGTGTACTCGACGGCCATGAAGAGCAGGAGGCCGCACCCGAAGAGCGCGGGCGCCGGGTGCCGCTGCAGCACGCCCGCGACGCCCGCCGCCGAGCACCACTCGGGCCGCGCCCACCCGTCCGCCACCGCGCCCATCTCCTCCGTCCCCGGGCCTTCGCCCAGCACCTGGTGGACCTTCGCGGCGCGGTCGTTGCGGCGGCGGATTGTGGTGGTGGTGGTGCCGGCGGCGGTGAGGCTGGGCGGCGGCATGTATGTGGGGTGGCGTCGGTCGGGGGATGGGTTGGCAACCGGATGGGTGCGTCGTGCGTGGGTGCGTGCGCGGGCCGTGCGGGACGCCGAGGAACGCGCGGATCTCGGTGTTTTTTCGGGTTTTTTTTATAGTTTTGAGAGCGTGTGTGTGGAGGGGAGGAGATCACGAGGGTCCCTGGATTGGTTGTCCTATTAGTTGTCCTATAGTACAGTAAGTATAGTACAGTGATACGATCATTAAAATATAAATCTAATCAATGTTTTTTAAATATAAAAGATAAATCGATTTATATAAATATTAAGTTTTAAAACTAAATAATAACAGGTATTATAGTCAAAATTTTAAAAGTTTAATTTAAACCTTATTTAAAACAATAACTAATAAAATATCGAAGGGAGTACAGTTTTGATGCAGGTCACTCACCCTACTATTATCGTGACGCGCAAAACAAGACTATGGTCTTCCAAATAAGGACCAGGCCCTGGCTTACGAACTACTTACCAAGCCGCCGTTGATAGTACTTCTTCTTTTGATGTGTATATAGAAACCATGGCAACAAGGGAATAACTCCTCGTATCCGTTCCGCGACGTAAAAAACTTTCCTGCGGGCATTTTCATAAACGCAGGACATTTACGAAGGATATTTTGTCCTTGTTCCTGACCCCCGCAAGGATAAATCCTCGACAGCATCCCATCCTTGCGACGTAAAAACTTCTCTACGGGGATCTCCATAAATGTTTACGGAGGATATTTTGTCTTCATTCCGAACTTCCATGGGGATAAATCCTCGATAGAGATGATGTCCCTGTTTTAATTAAATTAGTACATACATCATTTGTTATTAATATAAAATATTTTCACTTATATATATTGTTAGATGTAAGAAACAATTATGTATACATCAAAGTGAACATATTTGTATAATGAATGATCTCTTGAAAATGTAATTATTTATTTTTATCAACAACTAGTACACTAAAACATTATCATGTGCAGGTTTAATAGGTCCCCATGAGGAACAGGGATGGAGAATACTTTCTCATCCCCATACTCGTTTACCCATCCAGAAAAGAATTTTCTCCGTTTAAATCTCCGTGGAGGAAAAAACTTTCTCATCCTTTTCTCCTAAGGGCTAATGTTCGGTTTAAAATGTGTTAGAGGAGTTTAAATCTTTCCTTTAATCCCATCAATCCACTCCTAACCCAAAATATGTCCTAATGGAGGATTTCCCGCGATGAGTCTGGATCACGACCATTACCATCTCTGGTCGTCCACCATACTATTACCGTGGCGCGCAAAACAAGACTATGGTCTTCTAAATACTACTGGTTTTGGTCGCCCTGGCGTACGGACTACTCGGACCAGGCTGTTGCTAGTACTTTGCTTCTTTTGGCGCGCGTATATAGGAACCATCCGCGCCTGCTCCGTTTCGCACGCGATTGCGGGAAACCATGTGCACCGCGCTGTCGGGTATGGGGCACGATAGTGGACGGGGCTCGACAGAACGAAGTGGAGCCGGCTGAACGGTGACGGGGCGACTGCCGAGCTAATACGATTTTTTCCTTCTTCTTTTGTTTACTAGGTATGTGTCCGTGCGTTGCAACGGTATACAAAATATTCGATAAAATGTTAGTACACAATGATTATATAAAATATCTACTACTCTATAAGGACGTAACGTGGGCGACCACATTGCTTCACCATCGCCCTCGCCATCTCCCAACGCCTGCCATTCCCACGCCCCATCCTCGTCGACCCCAGCCTGGCCCTCACCCGTGCTCGCCGTTGCGCCTCCTTCCTCCCCCCTGAAACGTCGCGCCCGTCTGTCTTCTCAGCCCCCGCGTGCGTCGTCATCCCCTCAAGGACCACCACGGCCGTCCCTCGACACCCGACATCTCTTCCCACGATAACTCCTCCGGCATCTCCCACGACGGCTCTCTCAGCCTCCTCTCCTGCTCCTGCACCATCTCTAATCTAGAATCCCACCCCAACACTACTCCCCCACCCAACGTCGCGTCCAGTGTGGCCCCGCCGCTACTCCCCCACCCAACGTCGCGTCCAGTGTGGCCCCGCCGCTGATTGCCGAAGCCGGGGGCTCGAGCGCAGCACTGGAGGAGGAGGGCGAGCTGAGGTGGCGACAAATTCTCCCACGCCGTCGCCCGCGCCCGCTGGATCCCTGACGTCCCTGTCACCTAGCTCACGCTGGCTGTCTAGGGAAGGCACCGCCATGAAGAAGGTTGGGGTGCTGGTGGCTGGTATCTCCAAGATGATTGATCTGGGGAGCGGGTCGGCTGCGAAGCCCGAGAGGAAGAGCTGGGACAATCCAACTCACACTACGACTGCACCGTCCATGACAAAGTCTAAAGGCCAAGGTGGACAAGGATACCATCCTCAGGACTCAGGTCTGTATTCTCTGTTGCTACATTGTTGTGTTGTGACATTTGGTACTTACCAATGATGTCAATAATCTGTTGCCTGTCTGAAGGACTCTGCATTATGATTTTTGCCTCTTCTAAATTGTTCCTGGACATTGGAGCTTTTGGCCTCGTTGCAAGTGGCAAATCCCTTGTGCTTAAAAGGTTGCAATGTAGTGGCCCCGTTGCAACGCACGGGCACTCACCTAGTTGTCAAATAAGATAATGCCAGTCAAAAGTAAGAACCAGTGAATGCAATGCATCGATCATACCCCTTATGATTCTTTCATCTCAAGATTCGAATCATGCGAAATGAGGTAACAATTACACACTAACTAATCCCAGAAAGTGGGATCATTCTACTGCAGGCTATATACACATGAACATTACCGGTGCCTCTGTTTGCATACACAGATACACCGGAGCAGAGAGTGACAAATGGCGCAAGAAGTGCCCCAAAGGTAAACACCATAACCACATCTTGGGGACAGGAGCTTACGCCCCCAACGATTATTGCGGAATATCTCCCATGGCTCACAACGTGAGCCAGGGCAAACCTGCAAGATCTTGACAATACATGCTGATGCTGACACTGCACACACAATGAGGAACACGAGTCTGTCTAGTCCTTGTAGACAAGAGGCTTGTTGACCCATCTTATTCGGCAGCCACAAGCCTGCAGCATCTGGAGGAGCTCAGGGGAGAGCACGGTCTTCAGCCCGCAGAGCATCTTCAACTTCTTCAGCCTCCCGCAGGCTGCTCGCAGAGCCATCTCAAACCCGTCTATGGAGACCCATGAGAGGTGCACCATCTTAATGTCCTGGAGGCATCGCAGGGAGCTCAGCAGGTGGCACAGGCCCAACCCCGTGACTTGGCAGTACGATATCGTAAGCTGCAAAAATAGGCACATGTTTATATGGTTCCAGCTGGTTTTGAATTTGCAAGGGTAAAAGCTAAACACTATCGTAAGGTTACCTGTCTAAGGTTCAAAGCATAACGAGCAAGGGCCCACAGTCCAGAGTGCTGTTACAGACCTGCTCCTGTTGTGCTTCTCATCCCTCGTCTCTGCAGCAGCTCCACCGGCGGAGGGAGAAGATATGATGTTGTTTGCCCAGGGTCTCCAAATAGAAACAGAGTAGCATCATGATTCATAAGCGTTCAGTTTAAAAGGCTAGTGTCAATGTTGTGAATGCAACATATCATGGACAGTAGGAGTTCATTTCTGGTGACTTTCTGTAACAAAGATGGATTTATAATATCTGAGACAAGTGTGATAATTCCGTAATTGCCACTCATGATATCAGATGGGCACGAACAGAACGTTCCAAAATTCTCTAGCGTTATGCTTGAACATAAATTAAATGACAATTCCGTATGCATGAACATGCTGCATCAACCTGATAGGTGTTTGAATTAAGCAGTTACGAGGGTCCGCTCTGTGGAGGGTGCCGGTTCAATCTCAAATAGTGGATTCTTCTGAAACTCATTCCTCAGCTGCCCACAGGCTGCGTTAGCGTCAAGCCCACGGGTCCGTCGAACGCTGATGGTTATCTTGCGTGCCACTAAAGCATCAACAAAGGCTTGGACCTAATTTGCAGTATAATAGTGTAAATAAGATCAGTAACTGGTTACAAAATAATAGTTTATATTTGTTTATTATAGGACATAAAGCACACATACCACTTTTCTGTAAGGTCTCTTGTACTCGGAGCCTTCAATTGGGTTATAGGGAATCAGGTTCACATGGTAACCACCTCCACACATACGAAGTAGTTCTGCTAGCTCTTCGGCATGCTCCTTTTCATCGTTAATCCCAGCTGGCCACGAAATCCACTCTAGCCATGTTAGTAATGTCGCTGAGTAATATTTTCTCTTGAAACAGATAGAATCATCTGATACCTAGCAGAGTGTACTCGAAGGATACCCTGCGCCCAGATTCAAGGAAGTAACTCTTGCAGTCATCCATTAGTGCTCCCAAGGGGTAAGACTTGGTGCTAGGAACAATCGTCTCCCGCAGCTTCTGATTTGGGGCATGCAGACTGATTTCAAATATGACAGACTTGTCAGCAACAAATTACAGGGGGGAAATGCTGCATCTGCTTCTCGGTTCCTTATTATGTGTTGCTGCTCAACCAGAAGTTATGCAATCAAATCCTTGAACCAATTATATTGTGGTGACCAGATATCATACTTAAGTGTATTAACAAATTACAAGCTAAAATAGGGCTCAGGTTTTGTGACTGGAGGATCTTCACAAGCAAAAAAAATAAGAGGCCTGCAATATAGCATGGTGACTGACCGCCAGTGCTAATGGTATGTGATATTCAAATTCGTAATAACATACCTGACTGCCAGCGTTGACTGAAGCTTGTGAGATGCTAGCATTTTTATTGTATTTGGAACACCAACTGTAGATATTGTCATCATCCTTTGCCCAATTTTTAGTTCCTGACAGCATGAAATTTATTTTGAACATCATAACTCCTTTGACTCTGAAGAGTTGGGACTTCACCTTAGCAAGCTTGCTAACCTCCTCAAGGTGGTCCACGCAGTACAGGAGTCTGCATGTGCTGTTTATGCTTTGAACCTTAATGGTAAAAACAAATAGATGTTAGTCAACAAAGTTAAGGGATATAAATGATTTATGAAATATTATATAAACTGAACAAAGGGGACACACCCAAGTCTCTCTTCAAGTTGTTCACTGTAGCAACTGTTGCTTTCTCGCCTCCATATTGTTCGATGAAGTCTTCATTAACTCTGTCACGAAAGCTATGTGATTTGTCTCCTAGCTGATTCAACAACACCTACACAATACACTGTAGAAAAGCTATCAAGTTGTACAACTAATCAGAATCAAAGTTATCAAGTTGTACAACTAATCAGGGTTATCAGTGCTTAACGATTAGTTGTGCATAACGCTTAGCTACGATTAGTCTAGATGATCGCTCCATGGCGACTAAGGTCAATTAGATGATTTGAAAACATTACTGGAAGGAGTAAAAGATTTAGTTCTCTGAAGAAGATCTCTAACCCAATGTGGGATACGAGAGATAAAAGGATCAAACCTTGCAAGTTTGACAACAGGGCCAGGCTGTAATGATTTAGGCTCATAGGCACACAACAAAGAACAAATAGTTTCTTTAAGCAATAACAAGATAGTGCTCGCAGCTAATCCAAGGTAAACTGAAACATAGGTGCATTCCCAAGAGGTCAGGGAAGGCCAGACGGTTTGTAACAACCAAAGGCAGAGGGATAAATAGTGCAATACTAAAACCTTTTGTCTTTCCTCCTATGATGATACAAAGAAGAATGATCTACAATCAAAGACCAAAGTGGGATTTAAGCAACAAGGTTACAATATATAATGAATGTCAATCAACGGGAGTACTTTGAAATACCAAGATACATGTGATAAGAAAACACTTACAACTATATTATTTGGTTCCTTTGAAGAGCTTCCCAACTGTGTGATCTCCATTCTAGGATTTTAATGGCTACAAAAAACCGATAAACCCATAGGCCATAAATAGGGAATCAATAGCACTCACGTTATTTTATTTCTGTAGACTCAGATGGAAAGCAAAGCAGCATGCAGTTTGTAACTATGTTCTCACTGGTGCATAGAAAAAGTAGAGTTCTTTGATAAACATCAGTGCAACATTAACTTTTTATAAGTTGATAAAATATGGTCTACATATGTAAGTATGAACCAGCAAAAAGAAGACCATGCACACCTTGTATCTATCCTAACAATAGTTTATAGGTTCATATATGACCATATAGGTAAGTACAAAAACCAAATATCCCTGTTACTCATAGCAGAAACCTGATATCCTAACAACAGTTTATAGGTTCATATAGAATGTTATGCCATTTCAGAAACTTGGCAGGTTCAGAAAACGATGTGGGCACCTTTCACAAATTAAATCCACGACATCTGAGTCCAGCTCGTGTGATTGGCCAAAAATAGAAGGTCCAAGATTGAGATAAATCATCTGATGTCACTTTCCAAGACAAGCGAAAGTCACCAAAAATTCCCCTTTTGTAGAACGGAGAACACCGCTCATTGAGGTAACAACGGCCTGAAGTTTCCATACGTCCCGGTGGGATATGTGAAGATTAGAACCTGCTAATTCTAGCATAATTTTTTTTAAAAAAAATAAAGGTATATTAATTTCTGTTGGATGAGATAGGCAGTGGATCTTTAATTCTTTAGTGACTAATAATGGTCGTAAGCAAACAGAATAATATGGCTTGCTTCATATATATTGTACTTCAAAAGGTATATAAAAATGATGGAGATTTCAAATTCTGACGGTTACCTTCAAAGCGAACATCTAGAACAGCGACGATCCGCTCAGGGCACGTTTGTATTCAGAACGAACATCCGCAAAAGCGTTGCTGACGAAGAGACTGTAGAGACCCATCCCAAACATCCGCAAAAGCGTTGCGGTATGATCCGAAGACTCGAGGAACTCTAGAATTACACATTTAAATTTATGTTACGAATCATTATAAAGCAAAACTTAGTGACAGATGTGTTTGCAAGGCGTAAAGACATGTTGTACCTTGTCTTCTGAACCGCCTAAACATAGTCCCAATTATTATGCCATAATCCTCCTTAGCCAACGCCCAACGGAGTGCATTTTTGTTTAGTAGGTCACCCCAAACTTTAATGATATGTAAAGACCCCCTACGACATTCAATTTGGTAAGAATTTGTTAGTAATATACATAGATTTGACATATACAATTAATGGAATATACCTAGCATCCATTATAACAATCTTTCTGAAAGGGCCCCACATTGTGCGATGAATTGTATCCATGTGGACTACAACAGCCATAATGTCTACAAAAATAACAATTTATAAATGGATTAATACTAAATTTTGTTTAAACGATCAATGGAATATATCGAGCAAAGATCAATATATTCTTACCGACTAAAGTCCTGTTTGGCAACTCAGCAATATCATCAAGGTTGAAGAATATATGTTTTGGGAATGGCGGCATTTGAATTGGAACTGTGTATGGCTCCACGATAGTTTGTTGGTTGAAATACAATTCCATGGGACCATTTAGATGTCGAAAATTAAATTCCCCCGGATGAAGACCAAACTTTACGTTATGCATATTGTAAACATGCTTTTCATGTAGCAAATTGTTGAAATGTTTAACTGTCACGGACAAATATGTTATGGCCTCGATCTTGGCTCCCTAATAGTATTTCAGTAGGATTTCAGTAGGAGTATAGGCAATGGTATGAAGATCATGGCACTTTGTAAATGAAACTTAAATAATTGTTGGCTTACATTGATGTCAGATAAAATGAAATGTTGTCTATCACGATATCGTGGTTCAATCGGGAATTTAACTTCTACCCGAGCGACAATACTGTATTTCCGAGGTAGCCCATAAAAATCTTCATCACGGTGGTCGTCGAACAACCTGTAGCTATATTAAACATACGACTAAATAACGGTAATTTCTTTGATAGACAAATTCTGTGTAAATATATTTATGTAATAACTTACATAGGCATCCGTTTTATGCGGTCCGCTGCGTCTCTTTCTCGGTTCAATATGACCGGTTCCATCAAAACCTTCTAGCCTTTAACAAAATTTCAAATTTAAATTTAAATGGAACACATGTCATACTTTCGCGGTTCAAAAATGTGATGTTGGCATATGCAACTTGATCATTTATCATGTCGTTTACTTTATAAAGACATTTAATCTAATCAGTCATCATGTCGTCAAGCGAGTTTATGCATTCAGTCTCCCTAGGTTGTTATATATATGTGTTCATCAATGGGTAAGAATAACTTTGGTGAGAAATTCAGAGTGAGTGGTTGTCTCACAGAGCAACCGATGAAATTGGAAAAGCACATTAAGAGAAGCATGTAAGGGTGTTTGCCTTTGTGTTGAATGGTATATTCGGAAAAGAACATGAAGAGAAGCAGATGACAAAGAGAACTGTGAACGGATTCAAGTGCACCGAATTCAAAGTATAGTACCATCCAAGCCTCCCCACTATTTATTTTTCTACGAATTAGCATCGACCGATATATACCGGAAGAATGCATATAAACTTTATACCCCAACACAAAAAACCCCCAATACACACAAACTTAACAATGTATTACTTAACACAAAAAACAACTGTTAACTGCCTCGACATACATAAGAACATTGTATTTCTTTAACAGGAAAATGCAGTTGTTCAACTGAAATCAAATTTCAATTTAATTATGTATTGGCAAAAAACAGATCACCTTCAAGCAATAAAAAACCGGAAGAAGGATGAGAACTGCTGTTCGCTTATGTCTGTCGAGGATACTTGCTCTTTTACATGACGGGTAACAGCAGTTCTCATCCTCTATTATGGGCAGAAAAGCATGGCAATTGATATTCAGTGGTGCATAAAATCTGATTTCAGTTGTTTATTGTGTAATCCGAAGAAAAAAAATCAGTGCCTAACCATATTCTAACTAACTCATTTTCTGTACATAAGAACATTGTATCAGTGCCTAACAATATTCTAACTAACTCATTTTCTGTACATTAATCATTTTATGTTAGTGAATATGGTTAATTGATATAACGGAAATCCACTTTGATATAACAGAAATAGCTCTATCAAAATGTTATAACTGAATAGAAAAAAGAATCACATGCAAAATGTAAACTCACGAGACTACTGTGATGCACCTCCTCTCCACTGCTTGGTCACCGGTGTGTTGTCAGTTTCCTCCTGAAGCCGGAGATGAAAAAAATGTATAAGAATTAAGAAAGAATTGATATAACAGAAATAGCTTTATTCTCAAATGTTATAACTGAATACAAAAAAGAATCACATGCAAAATATAAACTCACCAGACTACTGTGATGCTCCTCCTCTCCACTGCTTAGTCAGGGGTGTGCTGTCAGTTGTCGTCCTGAAGCCGGATATGAACAAAAATGTATAAGAATTAAGAAGGATTATGCATAATTGATATGTTGGTGAATATGATATAACAGAAAACCACACTTATCCACATCTTATGTTAGTGAATATCTCATATCCGGCTATTTCTCATACGTTGCATCATCTGTTTTTTAATTAAAATAAAATTTTCGTGCAGCTGAGATGTCTTGATCAAGATCAAGCAAAAGACTTGTATATCTACCTCACCTTACATGCAATTAGGCACATTGGTAGGCGCGATTAAGGGTGGACAGGTGCTGTGCATATGAAGAATACGTAGTCCAAGCATGTATGTAACTTCAAAACCAAGGCCCTGAAACATCTAATAATACCATCCTCAACTGGCCCTGAATCAACTTCATAAAATTGTGTTTATGGGATGAATAAAATTGTGCTTATGGGACGAAAATGGGCAGCAAGCAATTTACGATTTCTGTTTTCATTCCGGCATTGGTTCCATTAATAGTAGAAAACTCAATACGTAATTTTCTCTCATGTATGGTCCACAAAGTGATGAATGACAAATCAGTAGGTTTCAATTGGCACTTTATGTGGGAATGATAGGGAGCAATATCACACGCGTGCGCAGCTGTGAGCGTGAAGGATTATGAAATCAGTGCAAAATTAAAGGCATGGAAATATGTTGAGTTTGAATGAATCAATTGGCTAGAATACACATGCACACCAAGGCAAATGTTCTGGGACCTAACAGTACAAACTTACGAATTGAATTAGACTTTCAGTGTACAGATGAAGGCATAGAGTTGTCTTGGTAGCTTGCCAAACTATTATGTAAAATTGTGCTCGAGGTTTGTGATAATATATATCTTTCTTGGCCCTGAATCACACAGAAAATGGGCAGAAAGATATCACAATCCTCGAGAGTGACTAAGAATCCTCGAAAGTGACTAAGAAAATGGACAGAAAATTGTGTATTCATGTGGTGTGTGACTAAGAGTGACTAAGATATTACAGAAGAATGCAGGGCGTGGGGGAAATTCCCATACCAGAGGAGTAGCGGGAAGGAGAGGAACTCCAGTCTGGGCTTCACTTGTTGCGCCGACCAGTGCCTTGTTGCGCTTGATTCACCCACCAGCAGCTCACTTCTCCAGTGCCTTGTTGCGCTTGATTCACTCCCAGAACTTACAAACGCGAGGAGGATTTGGCGCAAGGAGAGGAACTCCAGTCTGGTGGCCTTGATATATATGGTTTATGGCAGCGTGGTATGGGATCCCGTTCACCTCGCGACGTAAGGAAGGGAGACGCCGAAGATTGAATGGCGGATTTGGCGCGGACTCCATCTTCGGCACCGTGTATGGAAGGGAGGCGGCGATGGATCCGCGCCGTGTATGGAAGGGATTTGGCGGCTGCGGGATGCAAGCCCGGCCTCGTGAGGATGTTGCGGGCGCGGAGAGGAGGAAGCCGCGCGGAGCGGATTTGGCTCGGAGAGGAGGAAGCCGCGCGGCCTCACGAGGATGTTGCGGGCGCGGAGAGGAGGAAGCCGCACGGCGCGAATTTGGCTCGGAGAGGAGGAAGCCGCGCATCCTCGCGAGGATGGAAGGAGCGCGGAGATAGGGAAGCGGGCGGATCGCGCGCGGAGAGCGGGATTGGCAGAATGGAAGGGAGGCGGCGATGGCGTTCCCCTCTCGGTGACGAAGATCCGCGCCGTGTATGGAAGGGATTTGGCGGCTGCGGGATCCTCGCGAGGCCTCGTGAGGATGGAAGGGTGCCATCAGCGGGCGCGGAGAGGAGGGCCTCACGAGGCTGTTGCGGGCGCGGAGAGGAGGAAGCCGCACGGCGCGAATTTGGCTCGGAGAGGAGGAAGCCGCGCAGCCTCGCGAGGATGGAAGGAGCGCGGAGAGGAGGAAGCGGGCGGATCGCGCGCGGCGTACGCGGGATGGCAGAACGTGCACCATGCTGTTGGACGCCTACACTACCAACATAATAGTAGTAGAGATTTAGGTCGTAGTGCAAAGTTGAGAGATAAAAGAAGAGGTATCAGGTTACGCAGAGGTGAGCAAATCCGTTGGACTAGTCCGTTGTGCTTGTGCTGTGCGTGCCCGTCCAGACCAGACAGCATACGGATGGACGGACGCCCTCGCCGGAGCACTGCACTACCGTGATCTTCTTGCACCACAACCACAGCCAAGCCGAGCCGAGCCGACTGACCTGCTGCGCCGGAAACGTGACCGGGATTTGGTTCTCCATGTGCGGGCGGAACATACCTTTCCGAAGCGCGAAAGTGGGAGAGGCATCTTTCCCTGCTTTTATTAAATTTTGTGCGATGCGAGCGACGCCGACGCGTTTATGTGGAGGTGGTCGGAAGAAATAATATTGACGAAGGGCCACGACACCGACGCCCACACGGAACCTCCCGTGCTGTCCCTCGGTCGCCATGGCGGCAGCACGGAGAGGGAGCACACGATTGTGGTGGAGGTTACAGTTGGGCCGATCGTTCAGACTTGGGGCATCAGAGTTGACAGCCCAGGTGGCGCCAGCAACGACCAACCGTCCAGTTTTGTCCAACCTGTCCAGGCTCGCCGGCCACCCAACGTCGACGACTTAAGCCGAATACGGCGGAGCCCCGTCGATTTCAGACACGAGGACGGAGAGAAACGTCGCTTCCAAAGTTCTATGGTAGAAGAAGTACTGCGCAACATTTTTGATTTGACTCTATCCACGGTCCACGTGCTTGCTTAATGAACCAGTGAAAAAACAAAGGGTGACGAACCCATATGCTGAATAATCTAAACTCTATAACGTCCCGTTTAAATTATTGAAATTAAATTTCATTTTAATAATAGTAATTTTAACATATATCAATTAAACTAATTCAATTTTATGCAAAATATATCTGTATACTATTATTAGCAAGATGTCAGAATATTTATGTGTTACATTTTTTACTATAGAAGAGTGAGACGAAGAGTGTTATGTAAGTTACAGAGTATAAACAAATTCTACTAACGTATAAAATCATTTCTCGTCCTTTACCCTATAAATTTGAGATATGCTTATATCTGAACTTTAAAAGTGGTGAAATATCAAATTCCAAAGTAAATAAGTTACTTTTTTGAGTGAATTCTAATTCCTATAAAATGAAGGTATTCAAACACCCCGTAAATGATTTTAAGGTTAATATAGACATCTGTATTTATATGAATACCAATAATAAAAGGATGTAATATCCCAACGCTATTTACAATTTTTTTCTATCTGATTTCGGATTTATAAAAAAAATTAAACTATATTAAATATGTTTTATTATGTTGTGTACGTAAAGAAACAAAGCACCCAATGAAACAATCTAAGGCTTACATCTATAACTAATTAACAATGTATTGTTTTAAACTTATTATAGTATGTATATTTTAAACTATTTAATAGTAAGGCAGAGATGGAATCTTCGAGGCTTGCTCAACATGGCTATGAAGAAAATGTCGACAATGTCCTCAGTTGATTTTGTAGCTCATATGTATAGGAGGACTAAGAACATAAATTTAATTTTTTTAAGCTGTATTCCGCCACTATAAATAGAAGCATAGTGCGATGCATATGGGTGCGTCTTCTAAGAGGGAGGAAATCGAATTGCTCCATCTACAAAGCATGTACTTGCTCCTTCCTGCCTTTGTGTTGTTTTCTATAAAGTCGAACTCGAAGGTACGATCATAACAATTACCTGATAAAAGGATGGAGAAGAATCATACTTTCAAGATGAGTAATTCAGAATGTTTTCATGGTATATATGGTTCCTTCGTGTAACACCCCAAAATCATGTTATTATGAATCGAGAAGCTCTTCAAGATATTTCTAAATCCGGGTGTGACACTTCGTTCACAATTTAACTCTTGTATATTCATTTTTTCTGCCTTCTCCCCTTAATTAACAACTCCGAGAAGAGTTAATCAAGGGGGTGAAGTGAAGGTCGATTTATTTGTGTTGTCTTGTTTTTTATTTCATGCAGGAATCAAAAGCAAGTGACTAACATTGGCACCCATCTCAGGTGAATTCACGACCTCGACGGAGAGCACACAAGCAAAGAAGAGAACGCAAGAACAAAACGAGAAATGCGCTCAAATCTCTCTCGAATCACTAAACGATGTGGTCACGGAGTCTCAGAGTTATAGTGTGCTCTTAAAATGCTTTGTGTACTGGTAGAGGCGCCTAGGGGCCTCTTTTATAGCCCCAATGGGCCAAAGGAGCCATTGCCTTCTCTACAAGGAAGCTGAAAAACATCCATGTCTGCGGGCTCACCGGAAAGTCCGATGCGCCACCAGACAATCCGGTGTGCCACTGGATTCCCAGCTGCCAACGGTCGCCTAGCGATCTGGATAGGCGGTTTCCTTTTTCGGCGTGGCACCGGATAGTCCAGTGCGCCACCGGACACGTGCCACGTCAGCTAGCTGTTGGCGGCTTGCGCCCACCGCGGAGAGAGGCGTTGGAGTCCTTGTCCGGTGCACTGGACAGTGCACTGTTCACTGTCCGATGAATATATAATTAAAATTCTCGAGGATAGCGACGTTGACAGTACGCATCACCAGACACTTCATTGGTTCCCAGATTTGCCCTTGAGCCAAACTTCTTCAACTTCTTTTAGCTCTTCTTGAGAGTTTTTCTAACACTTAGACAAACATAGTTAGCAACTAAAATAATTTACCAAGTGTTCGGATCATACCTCTTTCATTCATTTTCGCAAGGATTTGCAATATGTATAAACTCAAGTCCAAAAAGTGCTTTTCTCTATAGAATGTGTTAGAGCCCAAACATAAGTACTAGAAACACTGTAAAGGACCTATGCAACATATTTAAAAGTGCAAACCTCACACTTATATCGTTTTCCACAAACTTGCATATTTTAGGTCCATGTTTGTGCTCTTTTGGACTTGATAGCTTCAATTTGCTGTTATCTACACCTGTGCTCATGCTCATATGAAGAGTGTTATTATAGGTGGTGTGTTTAGCATTTAATCACAAAACTAATAAAAATGGCCTAAGGGACATTTCCCTTTCAATCTCTTCCTTTTTAGTGATTTATGCCAACACATATAAAGCAACTCAAAATCACTAACTTAACCAAATATGAGCCAACTCTAGCAAATTGAAGTCAAACTAAAAACTAATTGATGATTCAGATGATTTGGCATATTTGGATAATTTTGCCACCACTTGGTTTGTTTTCGCAAAACAAATTTATTTTTCTAACTTCTAAGTCAAAACACTTTAGTTTTGCAAATCAAGCCATTTTTCAATACTAGTTTTGATCAAATACCAAAAACTCCCCCTTTTCCCATAAGAAAGATTTCTCTCCATAAGAGAATAGTTTTGCAATCAGAGGGCTCTTCTTTGATATCAAGAAGGTTTTGATCAAAATGACAAGTTCAAAACACAAGACTTTTTTAAATTCACAAGTGATGGTTGATCTAGCTGCTTTGGCATTAATTTCTCCCCCTTTGGCATTAGCATCAAAACGGAGACACTAGTGGCCTAAAACCTCATTGCCTCACCAAAAATTACTAACAAAGAGCAAAAGGCAATGAAAACCAAGGCAACTTGGAACGAAGTACATTGATACTATTATGCAGTGGAAACCTTTTTCTTTGTCCAAATCCATCATCTTCCTTTCAATACACTTTTGAGACTACATCAAAATCACTCAAGCAAACACATTAGTCTCAAAGTGTCACACCCGGTTTTAAGAAACAAAGCCGGGTGCATCTCATGCATGCGCCAAAGAAGACAACACATATAATAACAGAGTGTATAGAGATAAATGTCACAATAACATCAGAGTACTTATTACATAGCGGAAGTCTTACAAAATAAAAGATAAATAAAAAAGGATCTAAAATCCATCCTTGGCGCCAGAAAGTCAACTGGGAGACACCACCTAGATCGAATCGAACTCCTCGTTGTGTGGCTCCAGTTGAACCACATGTTCTTCTCCTGTGGGGGGCGTGAGACAGGAAGGGTGAGCTCACACATGTTCATCGCTCAACAAGTTGTGGGGAATGATGTGCATGAACTCACCAAAGGTGGGAGCTCATGTGATGTGTAAGGCTGATCAACAATAAGGGTTAAAGCTGAGCATTGCTTTTAATAAGTTGGTCAAATTTTATTAGCAATTACTAAATGTAAGTAAATACCAAACCATAATAATAATAGAACAAAATTAATAAATAATCTCATGCAATGCATATGACAAATTGAATTTAGTTTCATAATTTAATCATGCGAGAGTCCTGAGCTGCTCTTGACCGTGAGCTCGGCTAGTATACTAGTTTTACACTCTGCAGAGGTTGTACCCTTTACCCACAAGTCATGTTACCCATCTGCCAAGGGATTGCGACTCCCATACACCTCTACCAAGGAAGCGAGGCAGGGCAACACTATGAGGCCTTTACAAAGTTTCACTAGCTTCTGAAAACCCGCTACAGTTTATGGGAAGAGCATTTGCAAGAATCCCCTGTCTGACCGCTATTGCAGCAAAATCAACCCGAGAACCTCCCTGCATGCAACTCCCCTACTGCCCTTGCCCCTTTTGGGTAAGGTAGTCTTCCACTAGCTTTCCTAATTAGTTAGCCAAGGGGTCCCATTCCTCTCTTGTGGTGGCACATGTTTCTCAAGTTAAGCTCCATGTTCCAATTAGCATTAATGATCTTGACATGAACATAAATAAAACCTATGCATGGATAAGTGATATTAAAGAACATTGTTGGGTAAAATGTTGTCAAGGGCACAACTTGCCTGGCACTTGAGATTCTAGGTACCAGGATGATTATCAAATCCTCGTGACCTCACTGCTAGTCGTAGCAATACAAACAAACATGGTATAGATAAAATTAACATCACACTAAACATAAGAACAAACTGAGTAATAATGATCTACACGAAGTTACGAGATCGTGGGAGCGAGAACCACTAAAATCGGAGTTACGGTTAAGGAGTTATGATTTTATAGAGGATTTATGTGATTAAAATGTTAAACTATATTATAAATTGGTTAATATAAATCATATAAGAGGTTATTCTATAAATAATTATCTCAACTTTAATCTAAGTTATAAATTGACCATAGATCATATTCTAGTAGTCAATAATGATAAGCAGTTTAACCAGACTAACCAACATCAGTTAACTAGAGATCTAGTTATAAAATAATGAGACATGGTATAATAAATATTGTTATTGCATAGTAAATATTTGTACGAGACTAACGCAACTTGAATGATCAAATCGAAGTCATAGATTTTAAGTTATGAATTTCTAATGATTTTATGTGTTTTGTACAAGATTAAATAGGATATAAATTTTAATTTGACTTTCATGTGAAAACAGTGGTACTAGATGATAAACCATAATATTACAAAATGATAGGAACTGGAATGGACTAAAAAGGATTAAATATGAATTTTCTATGATTTAAATGATTTCTAGAATAATTCATACACTAGAAATTCATTTCCTAATTCATTTATCCATTTCCCACGGGTCTTGGATTGCGTGCACAAATAGCAGCGAGTTCAGGGGGCAGCTTACAAGATTCCGGACCCCAAAGTAAGGCTTTGGCTATGGCTAGGACGGCGGGTTGTTTTCACTATTCTCTAGGGACTCATCTGCAAAGTTTCGCACGACCAACACATGATACGATTTGGCCGTTAGATCATGCAAGAAGGGCCACGATTAGATTGGGCCATCGGCGAATCGGTATGCGGCTATGACCGCCAGATCGACGATGGACGGCCCACGATGAAACACACCCGCGATTTTCTCGGGACCGAACGATCACATCAAATGGCTAGAATTGTCCTGACCGAAGTGGTGCATCTCGCCTAATCGCGGCCGTCCGCATAGAAACCACGGCGCGCGATTCCCATTCAACGCACTGCCCCAATCCGCACCGACGGCAAGCCTGCACCGCCATGGCGCCATGGCCGTGTGCAACCATCAAGCGCGCGAGGACCCAAGGCCCTGATCTGAACGACTCTACACGACGCTAGGAGGATGGCAAACAAGATGAATGGTTTCTCACCATCGATTGTCATGCAGGAGACGCAGACCACGACGATGTATGGCTCCGCGGCGACGGCGTAACTTCGGCGAGAAATTCCTTCCCCGTGGCCCACCAATTGCGCACGCCGAGGGCTCCACAAGCACCAAAATGCCTCAACAAAGGCCCCTGACCCCTAGCCGAGGCCTTGTCGACGGTGCACCCGTGGATCTACGTCGGCGGCACCCTCTTCCTCCCTAGTGCGTGGTGAAGTTAGGCGATGGCGCGCTCGGTTATGGCTTGGGTACCGAGGCAAGGGACATGTTTTATAGGAGGCGGGTCCGGGAAGGTTCCGTTGCATGCGCCAGCTCTGACGGGGTCGTCGTGGGGTGAGGGGACCCCGCCCGGGGTCCGCACATGCCGCCGCGCTGCCGGGTTCGTTACAAAGGTGTGGGAAAGGAGCTGACAGCAAGGGCCCACAACGCGGTGCGGGATAGAGCTGTGCGGAATGTGGTTCTGTTGTGAGTTCCATGGTGAGCGAAGGACGGGGATTCCGTTGGCCAAGCCTGCGTTATCTCCGTGTGGACCATGGTTCCTGGACACGTTCTTTCCACGGGGACGAAGCGCCTGACAACGTGGGTCCCGTGGTTCAGGGTCGGCGAGTGGGCAAGGGAGACGGACCTGCACGGGGCCCCACCCATCAGTGCTCCTGTGGTGAGCGCGAGGTGGCGTGGCTGGGCAGCGGGGGCGCACACAGGGTGACAGCTTTGGGCCTACATCTAGGAATTCGGCCCATAGCGCAGAATGGAGACCTCTTCTCTTTTTTCTATTTTTCTTCCTATAATTCAAACTTGAATTCAAATCTGATTTTAAACTTAAGTTCAAGTTTTAATTCACAAATGAGAAGTCCCAGCATGGGATTCACATATCTTTATTTGTCTAACAATTATTGTTATTATTATTATTATATTTATTCTTAACCTTTTATGCGGATGCTTTTAAACACACACCCAAAATATTTTCTTTAATTCATAAGGTGTAGTATTTATTTAAAGGATACTCTAACCTTTACATTCCCGAGAATATATATTATTTCTTAATTTATATAAGGATCTCTTCCTATTTCTTATCTTCCCCTTTTTGTAAGAAAATCAAACCTAAGTTTGATCATTTTCAAAGAGTAGTTTCAAAAGAAAGGAAATTATTATTATTATTATTATTTACCAATTTTGGGCCTTACAAATCCTACCCCCTTAACAGAAATCTCGTCCTCGAGATTTGTAAGGAAAGGGTGTATAATCATATTGTCTCAACACATATGCACAAACAAAAATCTCAGCATGATGCATAACTTATTAGCAACACAAAGGGTCAATTAGACCTTAATAATCCTCATAAAATAGTATCATACCAACTACAAACTAAAGTAACACTTAGATCTTACAAATAGTAGTAATATATGTATATGTTTATGTAGCTTGGTGGAGCTGCTGGTGGTGGTGGAAGTAGTGGACATTGTTGATGTTGTCTTTCCAATTGTGCTTGCCTTATTTCTCGACGTATCTCCAGCCGATCCTGACGTATCTCCTTGCGTTCTTGTCTTATCTGATTTTGCAATTCGGTAACCATGTTTGCCACTTGTTGTATTACCATCATGGTGGCAACCACTTGATCGATTCCAACTACTAGAGGATTTGAAGGATTCATTTATGTTTGTTGTTGCCTGATGTGATACCCGGTTTGCAAAGAAGAGAAGTTGGAGGTTATTCTTTTTGTTTTTTTTCTCATTCGGTTGTTGCGTTTTGGGGATTTGGAATTTGTGGAAAATCATTCACCAGTAGGGCAGTAGAATTTGTTTGGTTAGGCGCTTGCGATGGGGTCGGGAGCTGTCATGTGGGCGAGTTGGGCCGCGATTCGTGATTCGGCCCAATAACCTTCCCTAACCCTAGCCGCCCTTTCCCCCCTAACCCCCCCTTTGTGCAGCCGCCCCCCCATTCCCCCTACCCTTTGGCCGCCGCTCCCCTCCCATCTCCTCCTCTCTCAAACCCTTGCAGCCACACACCAAACCCTAGCCGCCCCCCATCTCCTCCTCCCAAGGTGCCATTCCTTGCCGCTCGGATCTACGTCGCGTGGTGCAAATCTTAAATTGTTTTTGGTGGAGGGAAGAAGGGAGGAAGGAAAGGGGGAGAATCCAAGGTGATTTTTGTGTTTATCTCTTGTTCATTTGTGCTGCAATCCAATTGATTAGATGTTGCGTATGCGATTGGGTAGAGGGGCTGTCCAGAATTTTAGGTGGTGGACGAACAACAGTAGTTCTAGCAGTTTCTAGGCATTTTTCATGGGGAATTAATGGGAATCAGTTTGGGAATCATGTAGAACTTTGGCATACCTTTCCAACGAGTATTTATACGCTCAATTCGTAGTTATAAATTAAAAGATATCGCCGTTTAAATCCGGGTATGTGGCTGTCCAAAAAAAAACAGATTTTTCAGGTGGACGAACAGCAGCAGTATTAGTAGTTTCTGGGGATGTTTCGTGAGTAATTAGTGTCAATCAGTATGAGAATCATGTAGGGCTTTGTCTTACCTTTCCAACAAGTACTTATGCGCTCGATTCGGAATTATATTTTAAAAGTTATCGCTGTTTGAATCCTGGTATGTCGCTGCCCAAAAGAGAAAAAACAGATTGCAGGGTTTATCTTGTGGACCGTTTAGAGGTAATTAGATGTTAGATTTTAATCATAAATTGTATACAAAACTTGTGGGGAATTTTATGTAGTTGTCTCTGGAGTTTTTTTGTCACCACTGCTGCCTTAATTTTAAAGTTATGGAATTGTTAATGTCGGGGACCATAATTAGGGGTACCCTCAAGACTCCTAATCTCAGCTGGTAACCCCCATCAGCACAAAGCTGCAAAGGACTGATGGGTGCGATTAAGTCAAGGATCGGTCCACTCAAGGGACACGATCTCGCTCGCCCGAGCTCAGCCTCGGGCAATGTCACACCCGGGTTTCGGGGCACCAAGACCCGGGCGCGAACATAAACACCAGGTATGCTGGGACCAAGTCTCACACATATGATGTATAGTGGCACAGGATCGAATGTCACATCTTTATATATAACAGGAGTTCTATACAAAATAAATAATTACATTATAAGGAGACAACGGTCCAGCAACCCAAAGTTGACTGGGAGACGACGACCTATACCTCTCACGAACTTGCCACAACATCCTCCAAGCGCCTCATCCTGTGGTACCTGTTCTTGACCTGTGGGGGGTGTGCGAGACAGCAAGAGTGAGCTCACATACGTTCATAGCTCAACAAGTTGTGGGGAATAATGTGCATGAACTCGCCAAAGGTGGGAGCTCACGTGAAGTGTAAGGCTTACCAAAGAGGATGGTTGAAGCTGAGCATTGCTTTTAAAGTTGGTCAAAATTTTATTAGCAGTTACTAAGTATAAGTAAATACCAACCCAATTAGATAGTAGAACAAAAGTAACAACTTCACCTGCGATGCAATGCATATGACAAATTGAATTTAGTTCCATAATTTAATCATGTGAGTGTCCGAGCTGCTCATGACCGTGAGCACGGCTAATATACCAGTTTTACACTCTGCAGAGGTTGCGCATCTTTACCCACAAGTCATGTTACCCATCTGCCAAGAGACGGCCAATCCCATACACCTCTACCGAGGAGGCGAGGCAAGGTAACACTACGAGGCCTTTACAAAGTTCCACTAGCTTCAGAAAACCCGCTACAGTTTATAGGAAGTTCCAATGCAGGAATCCCTTGCAGGACCGCCATCGCAGCAAAATCCTCCCGAGGGCCTCCCTACACTGACCACTCCCCTACTGCCCTTGCCCCTTTCGGGTAAGGTAGTCTTCCACTAGCTTTCCTAATTAATCAGCCAAGGGGTCCCATTCCTCCCTTGTGGTAGCACTGTTTTCCCGGGTGGTTCTCCATGTTCCAATTAACATAATGATCTTAACATGAACAGTAAATAACAACTGACAATAAAAGTATAATCATGAATAGTAATGTGTATCTCTATACCCAAAACCACATAAAGCGATAGCAAGTACTACCCAAAGATTCAGTGGTGAACAAGGTATAAAGATAGTCAAACTAGGGTAACCTATTGGGTCCCATCAAAATTAACCTATGCAGATCATTATGATTAATTAGAACATGAGTGGGTAAAAAGAAGTGATCAAGGGCACAACTTGCCTGGGACTTGAGATTCCAGGTACCAACTTGCTCTTCAGATGACACGTGACCTCGCTCTAGTCGTAGCAATACAAACAAACATTGTATAGGCAAAAATTAACATTACACCAAACATAAGAATAAACTGTGTGATAATAATCTACGCGTCGCTACGAGATCGTGGGTTCGAGAACCACTAAAATCGGAGTTACGGTTACAGAGTTATGACTTATGGGAGATTTATGTGATTAAAATATTAAACTATACTATCCATTGGTTAGTATAAACCATATGTGAGATTATTCTATAAATAATTATCTCAACTTTAATCTAAGTCATCATTTTTTTATTAAAGATCATCTAGTCAAATTGTAACTATAAGATTAGAATACTATATTAATATTAAAGAAGTTAATCCAATAGACACAAATTATTCCAATTAGTTACCTAATTATAATAGTAGGGGATATCATATAACAAATGTTGCTACTGCGTAGTAAATATTTATACGAAGCTAACGCAACTGGAACGAGTCAATTCGGAATTAAAACGGAGGAGTTATGAATTTCCGAAGTTATTAAGTGCTTAGTATAGAATAAATCAAGTGAATAAATTTAATTCAAGTTTCATGGCTAAACAAAGATACTAGGTGATAAATAATATTAAAACAAAATTATTGAAACTCAAATGAGTCAAAAAGGAGCTAAAATGAATTAGTTATGAATTAAATAAGTTTTCTGTATTTATTTTTGTATTAAAAACCAATTTCTATAATTAATTTTCTATTTTCACTATCTTCTGAACTGCGCACCAAATATCAAAAAGGTCAGGGGCTAACTTGAAAGATTACCCAGACACAGAGAACACCGCGCGGGATGGCGGGTTGATTTGTAAAAAGGGTAGGGGCTCTTTAGCTAAAAGTCACGGCGAAGGGGTATCGATAGACTTCGGCCGTCCGATCAGAGCACCACAGTTCAGATTAAGTTATGAACCGGTACGTGAATACTGATTGCGGGATCACGATCCAACGACTCATATTAACCTATACGAAACAACGAGCTCCATCAGATCCTGGCCACTCATCCCAAGATCTATGGCTCAGGACTCATTGGCGAAGGGGATACGCTAGATTATATTTAGGCCACCGATCCTGGAATCGACGGCAACAACGTTATCTCCCACCACCGGCTCGGCTGGCAATGACACTGCCTGCCCCACGACAGTGCCCAGACGGTGGCAGCACAAAGCCTCCACGGCAGTCGCCATTGGTGTCGACCCCGAGATCACGAGATAGATCATCTAAGCAATAATCTGGCCAGTGCAATATGCCGCGCATAGGAAGACGAACCTTTAATGCGGCTTCATACCGATGATGAAGGCAGGAGCAAGGCCAGCCACGGCGCCTCGTGAGGTCGCAACCGTGACCCGCCCCCGGCGAGCACTTGATGACCTAGACGGCCCTGAGCCCCCCCAGGGACACTGCGCGCACCCGACAGAGTGCCCTGCCGAGGCCCCAGAGGTGGCGAATTGCACGCTTATCGACGGCGACCCAGCAGCTGTTATTCTTCTCTGCTACCTCTCGATGACAACGGCGGCAAGAGTTGGGCCTATAGAAGAGGAGAGGGGAACCAGGCGCGTGGTTTATAACCTGCCCAGGTCGGACTTGCCTGGACGCCCGGCTCCATAGGAGCATCAAGATTTTCCCCAACCGAATGCGTCGAGTTCAACGTTGGCGTTCGCCCGGCTCGGTGAAATCCGTTGCGGCAGCAAGTTCTCCGCGAGGTTGTTGAAGCATCTGTGCAGATGGGCCCATGTGGCAGTGGCAGACGCGAGGCTGTACGCATGCGCAAATTGTCTGTCATGCGGGCCCAGCGTGGAGGTGGAAGGAGTGCAGGAGATGGCGCGGGCTGAGCGGGGTTGGGCTAGTGCGCTGGGGAGAGTGGTCCTTGGGATGGGCCAGGAGGAAAGAATTCGGCCCACGCGACACTCTTTGGGGTTCTTTTCTTTTGTTAATTTTCTGCTTGGTTTTAAATTTTAAGTACTCAATTTAAATTCAAATTCTCATCTTTGAATTTCAGATTTTATGAGTGCCAAAATTAGTAATAATATAATACCTGTTGTTTACTATATTATTATTTATATTTTTTTCCTTGTTATTCATTTATAGGGGAAATAATAGGGTTCCATGAATATTTCCTTCCTCATTTTCTAGTTTATGCTTTTATTTAAAAATTGGAGGTCAAGTTTAAGTTTAAAATAGAATGTGTCACTACAAAATCATCATCAAGAGATCAACCTTCTCTTTATCAATTTATTAGTTACTGAACAAATTTAATATTATTGTTTGAATGTGAGGAGGGAGAATCCCTACTAGATTTTAAGGGTCTTCAAAATTCACATCACACTTATTATATATATTTTTATCTCTTTATTTTATTATTTCATGATATATAATTTTTTTTCCACCAAATTTTGGGCTTTACAAATCCTACCCCCCTTAATAGAAATCTCGTCCTCGAGATTTGTAAGAAAAGGGATACAAAAGGATTGGTTTGTAATTCAACTTTTAGTCTATGATTGGTTCAAAAATCCTGGGTTTTTTTTGTCATAGTGAGTGATTAGGAGAGCATGGGTATATATAGGTATAGCCACCTTATTATGTATGTATAAGATGTGTTTAATGCATAAATAGGTTTGGTTAAGAAAGAGTACAGTAAAGAAAGACTCCATCTAAGATTGTGGATCATGATTCCTTTGAAGATATGGTTGGACTCTTATCATTCCTCAACAAGTTTGATCTCCTTCTTGCGTCTTGGTGTCTTCATCCGAGCTAAGGACATATAGCTAAGGTAACTGTGAGTAGGAGGAACTACATTAAGTAGGTCAAGATCTGGTGGGATGGATGGTCATTATGAACATGTTGGTTAGGTTATTTATTTATGGCCAAGTTGGTCTAAAGTACCAATTTAGGTTAAAAATGTTTGTAGGAGTAGGGTCTAATCTACCTCACCAGTATTAACTAACTTGTTTAAGTAACTTACATTAGATTAGCTCAACTTAAGGTTAGACTTTGTTAGGTTAGATTAACCTGTCACATTAGATCTAGGTATGACTAGCTTCGACTAGATAAGACCTCATTGTTTTGGATTGGATCCTGGTCATTGCACTATAATGAGCTAAAAAAATTGGTTGGGATAGGTATGCTTATTAGGGCAAGATGAATACCTAAGAATAAGATAGAATCTTTTCAGATTAGTTAGATCTATTAGTATATAATCTTTTCGAGATAAAATGGATCTTGTTAAGATAAGAAAGAATCTTTTAAGATAAGAGAGAATCTTGTAAGATAAGATGGATCTATATAGAATAGATACACTTTAATGGAGGATTATCTAAATCGTTTAGTTATCTTATGAATTTTATTAATTTATATTTATACCTATATGTATATGTAGATGTAATTGTGGACATTACTCCACAACTGATCACACTCAATCAAAGATCCAAATCAGACAAGTATCATAAGAACAAACATTGAAGTATATAAAAAAATAGTTTTGTTTTTGTTCCTAAGAATAGGTCTCCTATTCCTAAAGGTTACTTTAGGCATAGGATTTCAAAGTGTGAAATCCACATTTGTCTTTTAGAAAGAAAAGATAAGAATAATCAGAGTAAAGCGGGAATAGATGAGAAAAGATTAAGAGAAGTTTAGAAAAGATCAGAGTAGCAAAGGTAAGTAGATAGTGGTTGTCCAGTTCTATCTAGGTTTCGTCCTACAGTCAACATTCCTCTGATACCACTTCTGTCACACCCGGGTTTCGGGGCACCAAGACCCGGGTGCAAACATAAACACCAGGTATGCTGGGACCAAGTCTCACACATATGATGTATAGTGGCACAGGATCGAATGTCACATCTTTATATATAACAGGAGTTCTATACAAAATAAATAATTACATTATAAGGAGACAACGGTCCAGCAACCCAAAGTTGACTGGGAGACGACGACCTATACCTCTCACGAACTTGCCACAACATCCTCCAAGCGCCTCATCCTGTGGTACCTGTTCTTGACCTGTGGGGGGTGTGCGAGACAGCAAGAGTGAGCTCACATACGTTCATAGCTCAACAAGTTGTGGGGAATAATGTGCATGAACTCGCCAAAGGTGGGAGCTCACGTGAAGTGTAAGGCTTACCAAAGAGGATGGTTGAAGCTGAGCATTGCTTTTAAAGTTGGTCAAAATTTTATTAGCAGTTACTAAGTATAAGTAAATACCAACCCAATTAGATAGTAGAACAAAAGTAACAACTTCACCTGCGATGCAATGCATATGACAAATTGAATTTAGTTCCATAATTTAATCATGTGAGTGTCCGAGCTGCTCATGACCGTGAGCACGGCTAATATACCAGTTTTACACTCTGCAGAGGTTGCGCATCTTTACCCACAAGTCATGTTACCCATCTGCCAAGAGACGGCCAATCCCATACACCTCTACCGAGGAGGCGAGGCAAGGTAACACTACGAGGCCTTTACAAAGTTCCACTAGCTTCAGAAAACCCGCTACAGTTTATAGGAAGTTCCAATGCAGGAATCCCTTGCAGGACCGCCATCGCAGCAAAATCCTCCCGAGGGCCTCCCTACACTGACCACTCCCCTACTGCCCTTGCCCCTTTCGGGTAAGGTAGTCTTCCACTAGCTTTCCTAATTAATCAGCCAAGGGGTCCCATTCCTCCCTTGTGGTAGCACTGTTTTCCCGGGTGGTTCTCCATGTTCCAATTAACATAATGATCTTAACATGAACAGTAAATAACAACTGACAATAAAAGTATAATCATGAATAGTAATGTGTATCTCTATACCCAAAACCACATAAAGCGATAGCAAGTACTACCCAAAGATTCAGTGGTGAACAAGGTATAAAGATAGTCAAACTAGGGTAACCTATTGGGTCCCATCAAAATTAACCTATGCAGATCATTATGATTAATTAGAACATGAGTGGGTAAAAAGAAGTGATCAAGGGCACAACTTGCCTGGGACTTGAGATTCCAGGTACCAACTTGCTCTTCAGATGACACGTGACCTCGCTCTAGTCGTAGCAATACAAACAAACATTGTATAGGCAAAAATTAACATTACACCAAACATAAGAATAAACTGTGTGATAATAATCTACGCGTCGCTACGAGATCGTGGGTTCGAGAACCACTAAAATCGGAGTTACGGTTACAGAGTTATGACTTATGGGAGATTTATGTGATTAAAATATTAAACTATACTATCCATTGGTTAGTATAAACCATATGTGAGATTATTCTATAAATAATTATCTCAACTTTAATCTAAGTCATCATTTTTTTATTAAAGATCATCTAGTCAAATTGTAACTATAAGATTAGAATACTATATTAATATTAAAGAAGTTAATCCAATAGACACAAATTATTCCAATTAGTTACCTAATTATAATAGTAGGGGATATCATATAACAAATGTTGCTACTGCGTAGTAAATATTTATACGAAGCTAACGCAACTGGAACGAGTCAATTCGGAATTAAAACGGAGGAGTTATGAATTTCCGAAGTTATTAAGTGCTTAGTATAGAATAAATCAAGTGAATAAATTTAATTCAAGTTTCATGGCTAAACAAAGATACTAGGTGATAAATAATATTAAAACAAAATTATTGAAACTCAAATGAGTCAAAAAGGAGCTAAAATGAATTAGTTATGAATTAAATAAGTTTTCTGTATTTATTTTTGTATTAAAAACCAATTTCTATAATTAATTTTCTATTTTCACTATCTTCTGAACTGCGCACCAAATATCAAAAAGGTCAGGGGCTAACTTGAAAGATTACCCAGACACAGAGAACACCGCGCGGGATGGCGGGTTGATTTGTAAAAAGGGTAGGGGCTCTTTAGCTAAAAGTCACGGCGAAGGGGTATCGATAGACTTCGGCCGTCCGATCAGAGCACCACAGTTCAGATTAAGTTATGAACCGGTACGTGAATACTGATTGCGGGATCACGATCCAACGACTCATATTAACCTATACGAAACAACGAGCTCCATCAGATCCTGGCCACTCATCCCAAGATCTATGGCTCAGGACTCATTGGCGAAGGGGATACGCTAGATTATATTTAGGCCACCGATCCTGGAATCGACGGCAACAACGTTATCTCCCACCACCGGCTCGGCTGGCAATGACACTGCCTGCCCCACGACAGTGCCCAGACGGTGGCAGCACAAAGCCTCCACGGCAGTCGCCATTGGTGTCGACCCCGAGATCACGAGATAGATCATCTAAGCAATAATCTGGCCAGTGCAATATGCCGCGCATAGGAAGACGAACCTTTAATGCGGCTTCATACCGATGATGAAGGCAGGAGCAAGGCCAGCCACGGCGCCTCGTGAGGTCGCAACCGTGACCCGCCCCCGGCGAGCACTTGATGACCTAGACGGCCCTGAGCCCCCCCAGGGACACTGCGCGCACCCGACAGAGTGCCCTGCCGAGGCCCCAGAGGTGGCGAATTGCACGCTTATCGACGGCGACCCAGCAGCTGTTATTCTTCTCTGCTACCTCTCGATGACAACGGCGGCAAGAGTTGGGCCTATAGAAGAGGAGAGGGGAACCAGGCGCGTGGTTTATAACCTGCCCAGGTCGGACTTCCCTGGACGCCCGGCTCCATAGGAGCATCAAGAATTTCCCCAACCGAATGCGTCGAGTTCAACGTTGGCGTTCGCCCGGCTCGGTGAAATCCGTTGCAGCAGCAAGTTCTCCGCGAGGTTGTTGAAGCATCTGTGCAGATGGGCCCATGTGGCAGTGGCAGACGCGAGGCTGTACGCATGCGCAAATTGTCTGTCATGCGGGCCCCGCGTGGAGGTGGAAGGAGTGCAGGAGATGGCGCGAGCTGAGCGGGGTTGGGCTAGTGCGCTGGGGAGAGTGGTCCTTGGGATGGGCCAGGAGGAAAGAATTCGGCCCACACGACACTCTTTGGGGTTCTTTTCTTTTGTTAATTTTCTGCTTGGTTTTAAATTTTAAGTACTCAATTTAAATTCAAATTCTCATCTTTGAATTTCAGATTTTATGAGTGCCAAAATTAGTAATAATATAATACCTGTTGTTTACTATATTATTATTTATATTTTTTTCCTTGTTATTCATTTATAGGGGAAATAATAGGGTTCCATGAATATTTCCTTCCTCATTTTCTAGTTTATGCTTTTATTTAAAAATTGGAGGTCAAGTTTAAGTTTAAAATAGAATGTGTCACTACAAAATCATCATCAAGAGATCAACCTTCTCTTTATCAATTTATTAGTTACTGAACAAATTTAATATTATTGTTTGAATGTGAGGAGGGAGAATCCCTACTAGATTTTAAGGGTCTTCAAAATTCACATCACACTTATTATATATATTTTTATCTCTTTATTTTATTATTTCATGATATATAATTTTTTTTCCACCAAATTTTGGGCTTTACAGGCAAGGGCAGCCGACCCCGGAGGATTTACGTCTCGTCCGAGGACCCCCTCCAGCAACGGACACACCTTCGGCTCGCCCGAGGCCCAGACTTCACCAAGAAGCAACCTTGGCCAAGCCGCCACGCCGACCGACCGTATCGCAGGAGCATTTAATGCAAAGGTGACCTGACACCTTATCCTGACGCGCGCCCTTCAGTCGACAGAGCCGAAGTGACCGCAGTCACTTCGCCGCTCCACTGACCGGCCTGACAAGAGGACAGCGCCGCCTGCGCCGCTCCGACTGCTGTGCCACTCGGCAGAGTGAGGCTGACAGCAGACAAGTTCGGCCTCAGGCGCCATAGGAAACTCCGCTTCGCCCGACCCCAGGGCTCAGACTCGGGCTCAGCCCCGGAAGACGACGAACTCCGCTTTGCCCGACCCCAGGGCTCGGACTCGGGCTCAGCCCCGGAAGACGACGAACTCCACTTCGCCCGACCCTAGGGCTCGGACTCGGGCTCAGCCCCGGAAGACGACGAACTCCGCATCGCCCGACCCCAGGGCTCGGACTCGGGCTCGGCCCCGGAAGACGACGAACTCCGCCTCGCCCGACCTCGGGCTCGGCCTCGGAAGACGACGAACTCCGCCTACCCAGGGCTCGAACTCGGGCTCAGCCCCGGAAGACGACGAACTCCACCTCGCCCGACCCCAGGGCTCGGACTCAGCCCTGGCCTCAGCCGATGGTCTCCGCCTCGCCCGACCCAGGGGCTCGGACTCGACCTCGGCCTCGGAAGACAGACTCGACCTCGACCTCGGAGGAGCCTCCGCCTCGCCCAACCCAGGGCTCGGACCGACCACGTCACAGGAGGCGCCATCATTACCCTACCCCAAGCTAACTCAGGCTACGGGGAACAAGACCGACGTCCCATCTGGCTCGCCCCGATAAACAAGTAATGATGGCGCCCCGCATGCTCCATGACGACGGCGGCTCTCAGCCCCCTTACGGAAGCAAGGAGACGTCAGCAAGGACTCGACAGCCCCAACAGCTGTCCTTCCGCCAGGCTCCAGCGCTCCTCCGACGGCCATAGCACCACACGAACCGGGTGCCAAAACCTCTCCGGCTGCCACGACGGCATGTACTTAGGGCGCTAGCTCTTTTCCGCTAGACACGTTAGCACACTGCTACACCCCCCATTGTACACCTGGATCCTCTCCTTATGCCTATAAAAGGAAGGTTCAGGGCCCTCTTACAGAGGGTTGGCCGCGCGGGGAAGGACGGGACGGCGCTCGTGTAAGCCTCTCGCTCCCTCCCGCGTGGACGCTTGTAACCCCCTACTGCAAGAGCACCCGACCTGGGCGCGGGACAAACACGAAGGCCGCGGGTTTCCCCTTTTACGCCTGTCTCCCTCCGGCTTCTTCCCCCCTTCGCGCTCCGTCTCGCGTCGACCCATCTAGGCTGGGGCACGCAGCGACAATTTACTCGTCGGTCCAGGGACCCCCGGGGTCGAAACGCCAACAGTTGGCGCGCCAGGTAGGGGCCTGCTGCGTGTTGACGAACAGCTCCCCGTCGAGCTCCAGATGGGTAGTCTCCAGCAACCTTTCCAGCCCGGGACGGTGCTCCGTTTCGGGAGTCTTGAGTTCATGTCCCTCGACGGCAGCTACGACATGATACTCCTTCCCCCGCCGCGCGACAGCGACAATGGCGGTCGAGAATCCGCCCGCCGGCGGCGGAATCGACGACGTCTTCCCCACGTGGCGGAAGAACGACATTCGAGCTTGTCCCGTCCCCTCCCCCGCCGACGGAGGAGGAGGCGGGGCAACCAAGGCCAAGCAGGAGGCGGCACCTCATCGGCTGTCGAGCGAGTCGATGGCGCCGGCGCCCCAACGGGGGGCACGTCGAGCATCGACCTCGCATCTGAGACGAAGACGAGCGTCGTCTCCCCGCAACACGCCAACTCCAAGCAAACAGACGACGCCAGCACGCTCGCAAAGGACTTGCTGGGCGTCACCCTCGTACCTGAGACGACGGTGCAGTCTGCCCCTGACGCGACTTTGTCACCGCCCGTCGACCAAGAGGTACCGACCGACTCCCATCTCGTGCCTTTTGATTCAGCCTCGACCCACCAAGCGACTTCGCTTCGGTGGACGCTCTCATAGAGGCGAGTCCAAACCCTCTGGGGTATTGTATGCGGTCACCCTGGGACCGGCTGACGGTCGTCTCGACCTACTGGCCCTCGGGTTCCGAGGAAGATGACGAGCCCGACTTTTGTTGGGATTTCTCCAGACTTGGTAACCCCAGTGCCATGCGGGACTTCATGACCGCATGCGACTACTGCCTTTCCGATTGTTCCGACGATAGCCGCAGCCTCGGCGATGAGGACTGCGGCCCAAGTCGTGAATGTTTCCACGTTGATCTAGGGGGTCCTGGCGAAGGCAACCATCTTGGTACGCCGGAAAACGGTGATCCCCCTAGGCCTGCGCCTCGCGTTGACATCCTTCGGGAGCTAGCTGTGGTCCCCGTCCCGGCGGGGGGTCATGACCCACAGCTCGAGCAAATCCGCGAGATGCAGGCTAGGCTCGACGAGGGAGCAGGAACACTTGAGCCGTTCCGCCGGGACATCGGGCAGGAATGGGCAGGCCAACCTCCGGCCGGAGAAGCGCGTCATCTACCCCAGGGCATCCAGCACCGCATCGCCGACGATGTCAGGGCAAGGCCGCCACCGGCTACCAGTGGGGTCGGCCAGAACCTGGCTGCAGCGGCAATACTTCTTCGCGCGATGCCGGAGCCATCTACCACCGAGGGGCGGCGTATCCAGGGAGAGCTCAAGAATCTCCTGGAGGATGACGCGGTCCGACGGGCCAAAAGCTCCGCCTCCCGAAGGCAGGGGTACCCCTCGGAACATCGCGTCGCGACTTCCCGATTCATGCGGGAAGCCTCGGTCCACACCAGGCGCACGCGCAACACAGCGCCTGCGGCCCTGGGTTGCCTCGGCAACGAACACCCTCACCGCAACCATCGAACCCACCTCAACGAGAGGGTGCGCCGAGGCTACCACCCCAGGCGTGGGGGACGCTATGACAACAGGGAGGATCGGAGTCCCTCGCCCGAACCACCCGGTCCGCAGGCCTTCAGCCGAGCCATACGACGGGCGCCGATCCTGACCCGGTTCTGAACCCTGACTACTATCACAAAGTACTCGGGGGAGACGAGACCGGAACTGTGGCTCGCGGACTATCGGCTGGCCTGCCACCTGGGTGGAACGGACGATGACAACCTCATCATCCGCAACCTCTCCCTGTTCCTCTCCGACATCGCCCGAGCCTAGCTGGAACACCTGCCTCCGGGGCAGATCTCCAACTGGGACGACCTGGTCCAAGCCTTCAACGGTAATTTCTAGGGCACGTACGTGCGCCCTGGGAACTCCTAGGATCTCCAAAGCTGCCTCCAGCAGCCGGAGGAGTCCCTCCGGGACTACATCCGGCGATTCTCGAAGCAGCGCACCGAGCTGCCCAACGTCACCGACTCGGATGTCATCGACGCGTTCCTCACCGGCACCACCTGCCGCGACCTGGTGAGCAAGCTGGGTCGCAAGACCCCCACCAGGGCGAGCGAGCTGATGGACATCGCCACCAAGTTTGCCTCTAGCCAGGAGGCGGTTGAGGCCATCTTCCGGAAAGATAAGCAGCCCCAGGGCCGCCCACCGGAAGATGTCCCCGAGGCGTCAACTCAGCGCGGCACCAAGAAGAAAGGCAGGAAGAAGTCGCAAGCGAAACGCGACGCCGCCGACGCGGACCTTGTCGCCGCTGCCGAGTACAAGAACCCTCAGAAACCTCCCGGAGGTGCCAATCTCTTCGACAAGATGCTCAAGGAGCCGTGCCCCTATCATCAGGGGCCCGTCAAGCACACCCTTGAGGAGTGCGCCATGCTTCCGCGCCACTTTCACAAGGCCGGGCCACCTGCGGAAGGTGGCAGGGCCTGCGACGACGATAAGAAGGAGGATCACCAGGCAGGAGAGTTCCTCGAGGTCCGCGACTGCTTCATGATCTACGGTGGTCCAATGGCGAACGCCTTGGCTCGGCACCACAAGCAAGAGCATCGGGAGGTCTGCTCAGTAAAGGTGGCGGCGCCGGTCTACCTAGACTGGTCCGATAAGCCCATCACCTTCGACCAAGGCGATCACCCCGACCGCGTGCCGAGCCCGGGGAAATACCCGCTCGTTGTCGACTCCGTCATCGGCAACGTCAGGCTTACCAAGGTCCTCATGGACGGAGGCAGCAGCCTCAACATCATCTACGCCGAGACACTTGGGCTCCTGTGGATCGATCTGTCCTCGGTCCGGGCAGGCGCTGCGCCTTTTCACGGGATCATCCCCGGGAAACGCGTCTAGCCCCTCGGACAACTCGATCTACCCGTCTGCTTTGGGACACCCTCCAACTTCCGAAGGGAGACCCTCACGTTCGAGGTGGTCAGGTTTCGAGGAACCTACCACGCAGTGCTGGGGAGGCCATGCTACGCCAAGTTCATGGTCGTCCCCAACTACACCTACCTCAAGCTCAAAATGCCGAGCCCCAACGGGGTCATCACCGTCGGCCCCACGTATCGACACGCGTATGAATGCGACGTGGAGTGCGTGGAGTACGCCGAGGCCCTCGCCGAATCCGAGGCCCTCATCGCCGACCTGGAGAGCCTCTCTAAGGAGGCGCCAGACGTGAAGCGCCATGCTGGCAACTTCGAGCCGGACCGGACGGTTAAGTCCGTCCCTCTCGACCCCAGCAACGACGCCTCCAAGCAGATCCGGATCGGCTCTGAGCTCGACCCCAAATAGGAAGCAGTGCTCATCGACTTTCTCCGTGCAAACGCCGACGTTTTTGCATGGAGTCCCTCAGACATGCCCGGCATACCGAGGGATGTCGCCGAGCACTCGCTGGATATCCGAGCTGGAGCCCGACCCGTGAAGCAGCCTCTGCGCCGATTCGACGAAGAAAAGCGTAGAGCCATAGGCGAGGAGATCCACAAGCTAATGGCAGCAGGGTTCATCAAAGAGGTATTCCATCTCGAATGGCTTGCCAACCCTGTGCTTGTGAGAAAGAAAGGAGGGAAATGACGGATGTGTGTAGACTACACTGGTCTAAACAAAGCATGTCCGAAAGTTCCCTACCCTCTGCCTCTCATCGATCAAATCGTGGATTCCACTGCTGGGTGTGAAACCCTGTCTTTCCTTGATGCCTACTCAGAGTATCACCAAATCAGGATGAAAGAGTCCGACCAGCTCGCGACTTCTTTCATCACACCCTTCGGCATATACTGCTATGTTACCATGCCGTTCGGTTTGAGGAATGCGGGTGCGACATACCAAAGGTGCGTGAACCACGTGTTCGGCGAACACATTGGTCGAACGGTCGAGGCCTACGTCGATGACATCGTAGTCAAGACGAGGGAAGCCTCCGACCTCCTTTCTGACCTTGAAGTGACATTCCGATGTCTCAAGGCGAAAGGCGTAAAGCTCAATCCCGAGAAGTGCGTTTTCGGGGTCCCCCGAGGCATGCTCTTGGGGTTCATTGTCTCCGAGCGGGGCATCGAGGCCAACCCGGAAAAAATCGCGGCCATCACCAACATGGGGCCCATCAAGGACTTGAAAGGCGTACAGAGGGTCACGGGATGCCTTGCGGCTCTGAGCCGTTTCATCTCACGCCTCGGCGAAAGAGGCCTGCCTCTGTACCGCCTCTTAAGGAAGGCTGAGTGCTTCACTTGGACCCCTGAGGCCGAGGAAGCCCTCGGGAACCTGAAGGCGCTCCTCACGAACGCGCCCATCTTGGTGCCTCCCGCCGTCGGAGAAGCCCTCTTGATCTACGTCGCCGCTACCACTCAGGTGGTTAGCGCCGCGATCGTGGTTGAGAGACGAGAAGAGGGGCATGCATTGCCCATCCAGAGGCCAGTCTACTTCATCAGTGAGGTACTGTCCGAGACCAAGATCCGCTACCCACAAATTCAGAAGCTGCTGTACACGGTGATCCTGACGCGGCGGAAGTTGCGACACTACTTCGAGTCTCATCCGGTGACCGTGGTGTCATCCTTCCCCCTGGGGGAGATCATCCAGTGCCAAGAGGCCTCGGGTAGAATTGCAAAGTGGGTGGTGGAAATCATGGGCGAGACGATCTCGTTCGCCCCTCGGAAGGCCATCAAGTCCCAGGTCTTGGCGGACTTTGTGGCTGAATGGGTCGACACCCAGCTCCCGACAGTTCCGATCCATCCGGAACTCTGGACCATGTTTTTCGATGGGTCACTGATGAAGACAGGGGCAGGCGCGGGCCTGCTCTTCATCTCGCCCCTCGGAAAGCACCTACGCTACGTGCTACGCCTCCACTTCCCGGCGTCCAACAATGTGGCCAATTACGAGGCTCTGGTCAACGGGTTGCGCATCGCCATCGAGCTAGGGGTCCGACGCCTCGACGCTCGCGGTGACTCGCAGCTCGTCATCGACCAAGTCATGAAGAACTCCCACTGCCGCAACCCGAAGATGGAAGCCTACTGCGATGAGGTTCGGCGCCTGGAGAACAAGTTCTACGGGCTCGAGCTCAACCACATCGCCGGACGCTACAACGAGACTGCGGACGAGCTGGCTAAGATAGCCTCGGGGCGAACAACGGTCCCCCCGGATGTCTTCTCCCGAGACCTGCACCAACTCTCCGTCAAGACCGATGACACGCCCGAGCCCGAGAAGGCCTCGGCCTAGCCCGAGGCATCCTCGGCTCGACCCGAGGCACCCTCGGCTCTGCCCGAGACACCCTCGGCTCAGCCCGAGGCAACCTCGGCCCTCGAAGATGAGGCACTGCGCATCGAGGAGGAGCGAAGCGGGGTCATGCCTAATCGAAACTGGCAGACCCCGTACCTGCAATATCTCCACCGAGGAGAGCTACCCCACGACCGAGTCAAAGCTCGGCGGTTGGCGCGGCGCGCCAAGTCGTTCATCTTGCTGGGGGACGGGAAGGAGCTCTACCACCGCAGCCCCTCAGGCATCCTCCAGCGATGCATATCCATCGCTGAAGGTGTGACACCCCAGTGTCACCTAGGGCTTCTCTTAAAATGCCAAACCAAGAACCATCATTCTATGTGAACCAAAGTAAGCATGAGCATCAAATTAACTTAAGAATGAAGAATTCCCCAAGCATATACTTAAAAGTATCATGATCAAAACAAATGGGTCTTTCAAAAAAAGGAAGTAATGTGGCAACCCTAACAAAAACCCTAAGTAAGCCAAGTTAAGCATAAAGGGTAATTGGGAGAAGTCATGGGGAAAAAAATGCAAAATTTCAGATATGATCAAATTACAAAGTTTTAGTTCATCAAATAACTAACAAACCATAGTAAGAGAGTTTGGCCATTTGGTCTTTTTAAAATTCCCAAACCAGCCCTTGAACCATGAGCCCTTGGAGAAATTTAGATTTCTGAATTTCTGAATTTCAGACCTCTTTTCAAAGATCGACTGCGTTCTCTGTTTTTCGAAACTTAAAACCAGGAGATCCAAATATCAAAGTTGTGCCAAATTCCCTTGAACACGCTCTGGAAAAGTTTGAACTCAAACCAAATTCATTTGACATAGTTTTGGCACAGTTTGACCTCAGGACCAGACATTCTGACACTGGCACCTTGGTGACGCTACAACTCCCTGTCCCTAGCCTAAAACCGCGCGATGTCCATACACAAAAGACAAAGCAAGGTCAGGTGAACAAATCCTTCACAGCGATCTTGCCCAAATTCGCTAAGATTTGCACCCAACCAGCGCTTGAACTCGGGCAGAGGCATCGAGCACACGTGTTCGACCGTGCCTGACACCTCCTGTTCACGCCCGTTCGCGCACCCGCGCCTCCCAGTGCACGCTCGCGCGCGCTCGTCGGTCCATAGCCGCCCGTGCACCGCGCCATGCCTATAAAGCCTCCCCGAGCGCGCCTTACTTCACCCCGTACTCACCCTCACCGGCCAGCCACCTCTCCTTAGCTCTGGCGAGCTCAATTCCGCCCGCCATTGCCGCCAGAGCTTCGGCCGTCGTGGCCAGCCCACTCCAGCCACCCCCAAGTCGAGCCAATGCTTCGGCTAGCTCCGCCAGTGGCCCGTGAAGCTTGCCAAGCCCTCGGACCCGACCGGACTTCACCGGAAACCCGAGATCGACCTCACCGGACTTCAGTCTTCCGCCGCCGCGCGTGGACAGAGCTAACCGGTGAGTCTCCGACCAATTCCTTGCACCCATATCTTCTCTGGCATCCCGTGAACCTCTCTGACCAGTTCGATTGAACTATCCCGCCGTGAGCAGGCCGGACTCCTCGCTGCCGACGAGCAACCCCGCCTGCGCACGTGGACCGGCCAACTCCGGCCATCCCCGACGGCGACACGCACCTCGTTGTGATCCCCAAAACCTCCCCTGCGTCCTCGACCACTTCACCGGAGCAATCTCGCCGCCGGTAAGTCCCTCCGCCCTTTCTTCCACCGCGGTTACTGTGTAAGATAGGAGAAGGACCTCGGGTTAGGATGTGAAGAACCCGACGGGTTTTCTGTAACGTCAGTGACTCATGTGAATAGTAGCCTAAGGACCGATCCACGAGGAAAACTTCAAATACCCGCCAGGGACCCCAGTGCAAAGTGGTTTTCCATTTAATCAATTCTGTTAATCTTTTTTAAAATGATCAGAGAACTTAGAAAACCCATAACTCGATGAATTCTTAATAAAAAGTTGTCAAACTAATTTTGCTAGCTTCTGAATATTATGAACTATCATTTAAAAATGATAAACCCTATGCTTTCTATTCTAAATTTTTGAGTTAAAAACTAAAAACAGAAACCTACCAAACCTAGTTTAATTCAGGAAAATTAGTTTTTCTTCTGTACTAAACTTAAGAAAATTTGTGGGTATTCAAACCTCATCTAGACACTGTTTAAAAATAATAGGAACCCCAATATTGAAAAATATGATGTAGATATTCATTTAAAGCTATTTTGCCTAAAACTTAGGAAAAATCAGAAAGGCATTGGAAATTAATGAACAGTGAGTGAAATTATTTTTCCTAGTTTGCTTAAGTAACAAAGAACCTAGGAAAAATGAAAAGACCATTAATCCAGATCAGTTTTAAATTAGAATGTTTTATTTAGCCTTATTTGAACTGAAAATCAATTATTAGAATTTCAAACCTATACCCAAAATGGATAATAAAAATCCAGTGGACTTATAACCACCAGAGCCCCGCTACAAAAATGATGAACACCTCAGCCCAACATATTAAGTAAGGAAAATAAATATAGAATGATAAGGAGGTAATTTCCAAATAAATCATGAACAACCCATAATGATGCAATAATGGGCAACCAAAATTTTGCTAAGGCTATGATGGGATAAACCACCAGAGAAAAATGCAAACCCCTAAAAAGGGAACAAACTCATACCTATTGTTAATAAATTATGAGAAAGGCCACTTAATTCAAATAATGCATACCACCCCTTCCCTTGAGCAAAAAGATGCCAAACTTTAGAATGATTGCTCTTGCACAAAACAATAACTAAGAAAAATAAGAACTCTGTTGTTCGATATTTTTCAAATATAGTGGTAGTAGAAAGCACCTATTTGGCTAGAAACTTGAGAAAACCATAGTAAAATAACTAAAAGGTATTAATGGCTGGAAATTTGTATCAAGTCATGTTATAACACCTAAAAGCCAGCAAAAATAAGTTTTAGAGAATTACCCACTATTAAATAGTAGTTGTAGTTCAAAACACCCCTTCTGTCCTAGAATTTAATAATTTTGTCCAGAGAAAACTATTCACTTTCTGATCCCTAAATTTTGAAGCAGAGAAAACATACACCAGTGCCAAGCCACTGTTTTTTTTGCAGAATTTTTAGAATTTTATAAAAGCAACTTGTAGTTCAAACCTACTCCAAAACTTTAAGAGAATAAAAGAAAGGGAAAGAAGAAATAAACCCCACCCCAATAAGTCTAACTTGAGTACTTATCAACTCTCACTAAGACTTAAAAAAAAGAATTCAGTGGAACCCCAAAAATAAAACCTACCACTTGCCTTAGCTAGGTTTAACCTAATTTACCAAGTATACCACCCAAGGGTCTTACATAAGTAAAGTTAACCTTGTTAACTCAAGTAGATCATACATCGTCAGAAGTTGTAATTTCTAAAAGTACATATCATATCATGCATGTATCTTACGCATTGCATTCATTAGATTGTAATCTTGCTGACGGAGAGTACGTGCTCATCCCCGAGCAAGGACCTGTCCAAGAGGAGGACCAGGAGCAGGCTTCAGAGGCTGCTAGTGAGGATCTCCCTGCAGCCCCAGCAATTGAAGGCAAGCCCCGATTTTATGCATAACCTGTTAATTGTGCTATTTTACTACACTTAATGCTTGTAGGATTGTAATGTGCACTTAAGTGTAGGAGTTGCTTGAAACCTCTAGTTGCATGGACTTAGGATTCCTTTTGAGATGAATACTAGTATGCTAGGTCGAGTAGCTGCTTGCTAATCAGGATCTCGGTAGAAGTCGAGTGATTTTTCTAGCACTCGCGCGAGGTCAGGAATTGATTGTATTCATCTTGATAACGGGATATGTGTTAGTCTATGGACTTGGGTCCAGGGAAGATGCCTTGTCCATGAGACGGGAAAAAGAATTAAGGATTAATGTGTGGATACCTGAGTCAAGCTTTTGAACGTACTAAGCACATGCTGGGAAAAATGGTAACCGGTAAACCTAGTACCTGAGTGAAGTCGGGCGCGGACTTTATCCCTCATGCGACCTGAGACTGGGTCTCCCATGCTAGCTATGGTGGGTACAAGTGCGGTCACTGCACGGCTGCAGCCGTCATGTGTGGGGTCGGAGTACCCTGACATGCCGTGTGTTTAGGTTTACCTTGCATGGTTAAAACTCGATTCGAATCGTCTGCTTCTCGCAGCTAATGAGACTGCTTGATTCCTTGTACTGCATCGAGTAAAAAGTGAAATGAGGTTACATGAGATAACTTGTTGATTGAACTAAATGCTTGTCACCATGTATGCTTAGAAGGAGCAAACCTAGCTAAGTTAATGATGATAGAAGTTGAAAAGCTAAAAAAATGGATTTTAGAAACAACTAGTGCTTTTGGCAAACCACACCCCTCAGCCAAATAGCTGCATAGTCTAGAGGTAGAGGAGTAGATTCCTCACACCGGGTAAGTCTAGCTGAGTATTAGTATACTCAGCCTTGCTTGTGGCATAATTTTTGCAGGTACCATTCAGGAAATGGTTGATGGTGTGACTTGGCCTACCACCCTGCCATCGGGTTGGACGGTCGAGTGGGATGCTGCTCTGGCAGGAGAGGAGCATGAGGAGTAGTGGGCTAGGCCTTGCCCATTTCCTCGATACCGACGACATCGATTATCCGCTGCATTTTATTTCGTGAACTCTTATTTGCTACTCAAAACTCCGATTTATGTATTAACTCAGTACTTAATTTGAGGATTCCTGTTTTATTGTATTTCTTCTGTGACTCACCTTCGAGTGAGATTGTGGAATTTGATCCTGGTTAAGTGGCTGCATCAGACTAGATCTGAGGGACTGATGGGTTATTCCGATTTAAGTGTGTTACGGCCCCTGAGGCGTGACTTAGGCACTTAAGCTGAAATAATTCGGGCGCTTCCACCACAGCTAGTATCAGAGCAAATTCCACCACAGAGAAAGGTAATAGACCATGAATACCAATTTTCAAAATCTAAAAACTTGCCTAGAAACTGCTACCGATCGTTAGGACTAGACCGCTAGACCTAGGACGAAAGGCCTTAGGCATAGAGGGGAAATTAGGTGGCTAATTACTTAGGCCCCGTGGGCCAGTACTTCTATTTTTAAGGATGCCCTGAAAGCACCCTATTTTTGGAGAGGCAAAGTTACTTCCAGCATGCATGCATTATAAAACACAAAGAGGAATTAAAAAATTGAGCTAACCAACTTTCTTTAGAACCATCCGGGCTCTCTATTTCTTTTTCCTTCCGCCATAATCTTTACCTTTGATTCCCTTCCGCAGATGAATTCACCCACCCCCGCCAGTGGAGGAGACTCTCGTTTCAGTTCTGACTTCCTTTCTCACGATGGTTTTCCTTCCATCTTGTGGGAAGTGCTTAACTCCGCCGGTTACCCTACGCCCCCTTTGTACACGGTGCAGTTGTATGAGGAGCATCGGGTACCTCGTTGTCGGGTCTGGCTACCTTTGGAGGATCACCCCCTTCAGCCGGGTTGGCGTTCTCTTGATTCTGAGACAATTGGACTCAGGACGGACAACACCGTTGAAGCAGCAGCCATGAAGACTCTGACGACTTTCTGTGGCTACCATCCCCTGGAGATGGTGATGCACCCTTTGGGACTCTTCCCTGCTGAGAAGAAGGATGATCCCATGTGGTGTAACCGCGTGAGCCATGTGAAAGATGTGTGGGCGATGTATCCTGACTTGGTTGGGAGGGTCACTGTTCAATGCATGAGTGCGCTGTACCGCCTTCAGGCCCTTCAGAGCGATGCTATGGCACTCCTCGCTAACATCGCTCAAACCACCAAGCTCACTCTCGATAGTCGAGAAGATTTTGTGGTCGATTTATCCTCCGAGTTAGTGGAGAAGGATCTGCAGGTGGAAAGGCTGAGCCAGCGCATTACCACCTTGGAGCAGCAGGTGGAGATCCGAGACAACACCATTGATGTCTTGGAGAACCAGCTTCACGATGTGCAGAGGGAACTCGAAGAAGCAAATGACCACCTGGACATGCACCACTTAGAGATGGAGGCCAATGAAGCCGGAAGCTAGGGAGAAGAGGATCCCGAGGAGCTAGGACCAGCCCCTGGTGCCAATGGGACTACCTCCGCGATGCCTCCTTCACCCGTATCCAGTGTCGCTTCCACCGCTCAGGGTTAAGCAGTCACTTCGACACTTTTAGGCAGATAGAAACCTATGCAAGCTTAGTTAATATCAGATTTTGGACTAAGCTTACGGGTACTTTCTCCTAATTGATGTAACCCTGTGAACTTTTGAAATCTGTGGGATATTTGTCACCATGTTATCTTCATTTCGAACCTAATATTATGATTATGGCATTTTTCCCTTCCATATGAGATGATATCTTGTTGTTCGAAACTGTGAGTTGGGATAACAATGGCGACAATCTCAGTTTTCAGATGGCAGCTAGGCAGCGTCGCGGGCATAACGAGCAGGTTCCCCCGCCACCTCCTCCAGCTCCCACAGTGCAGGAGCTAATGGCCCAGCAGAATGAGATTCTGCGACAGCTCTTGCAGCGCCAGCCCCACCCTCAGCAGCATGGTGGAGGCCAGCATCAGCGACCTCCGGCTATGGCAACTTACCAGGAGTTTCTAAGCAGCAGCCACCCTTGTTCACCAAGGCAGAGGATCCGTTGGACGCTGACGTATGGCTTCGCGTCATTGAGTCCAAGTTTCCCCTCCTCACGGGAGACTGCCCTGATGCTACCAAGACCCGCTTCGCCGCGCAACAGCTTCGCGGATCTACTCAGACTTGGTGGGATCACTTCCGTGCTATGCTCCCCGCTGATCGTGAGGTATCTTGGGAGGAATTCAAGACTGCCTTCAGGGGACACCACCTCCCAGCTGACATTCTTGATCGGAAGTTGAATGAATTTCTGGCCCTTAATCAAGGAACCCGCACGGTACTTGCAGTATGCGCAAGCCTCCAATGACTTATGCCAGTATGCAGGGTACCATGCTGATTCTGATGAGAAGAAGAGGGATCGCTTCCGCAGGGGGTCTCAATACCAAGCTGCGGGAACGACTCAACACTGTCCGGGCTGATAGCTTCAATGAGTTGGGTCAACATGGCCATCTCCCAGGAGGATTGCATTGTTGCTCACCTGGGACAGAGAAGAAGAGAAAGGCACCAATGGTAGCACCATCCGCTCAGGCTCAGAGGTTCCAGATTGTTTCTCACAATCGGAGCAGGGTTTTCCAGCAGGCAGACAGGCAGATGGGTGATCAGGCCACCTCAACAGTAGCAGCCGGCACCCAACCGCTTTCCAGCTCCTGCCCCAAGAAACAATCAGCCTCCGCAGCAGCAGCAGTTCCGCCAGGGCAATTGGGAACAAGTGTTTCACTTGTGGCAATGTGGGCCACTATGCCAAGAATTGTCCCAGGAACCAGCAGAGGCAGATGCCAGCACCAAATCAAGACAAGGGAAGAAAGCAGAAGGTGCAAGTCAGGCAAGGGAACTAAACTTCACCACTCTTGAGGAAGTACCTGAAGGAGCTCCTATCATGACCGGTATCTTTTCAGTTTATAATCAACCTGCTTTAATTCTGTTGATTCCAGTGCATCTCATAGTTTCATTAGCCAAAAGTTCAGTGCTAAATGTGAACTGCCATTCTCTCTCTCTAAGGGGTCATTCTTGATAGTCACACCTGGGGGTAAAATTGCAAACCAATCAATTAAACCAAAGTGTGCCTATTCAACTGGGAAGCCACATTGTCAAAACCACTCTTCTTGTGTTGGGATTGGAAAATGTGGACATTATTCTAGGAGCAAATTGGATGACCTTGCACCAAGTTGTGCTTGATGTAGCCAGCCGGACCGGTGGAAGTTAATTCTCCGTTCTGCGGGAAATTTCACCCTTAATTCTGCCCAGTCAAGGTTCTACTCAGTCATGTGCTTTTCTCTATGACGGAGTTACCTTTGAAGAAGATCCCAGTGGTCTGTGAGTATGCAGATGTCTTCCCTGATGAATTGCCAGGAATGCCACCAGACCGGATATTGAATTCGCCATCGAGTTGCAACCTGGAACGACCCCAATTTCCAAAAGGCACTACCGAATGCCACCCGCTGAGTTGGCAGAGTTGAAGAAGCAATTGCAAGAATTGCTGGACAAGGGATTTATTCGCCCCAAGTACTTCGCCTTGGGGATGTCCAGCACTGTTTGTGAAGAAGAAGGATGAAAGCTTGAGGCTGTGTATAGATTACCGCCCTCTTAATGCGGTAACTATCAAGAACAAGTATCCCTTGCCTTGTATTGATGTTCTTTTTGACCATTTGGTCGGGGCCAAGGTATTTTCCAAGATAGACCTTTGCTCTGGCTACCATCAGATCAAGATACGAGCAAGTGATATTCCGAAGGCGACATTCTCAACCAGATATGGGCTATATGAATTCTTGGTGATGTCATTCGGGCTGACAAATGCACCAGCATATTTCATGTATCTGATGAATTCTGTTTTCATGCCAGAATTGGACAAGTTCGTAGTGGTTTTCATTGATGACATTTTGGTTGTACTCAAAGAACGAAGAAGAACATGTCGGGCATTTGCATGTAGTACTTCAACGTCTGCGAGAGCACCACCTTTATGCCAAGTTATCCAAGTGTGATTTTTGGCTAAAGGAAATCAAATTCTTGGGTCACACTATCTCTCAGGCTGGAATAGGCTGTTGATCCTGATAAAGTGCAAGAGGTGATGAACTGGAAGCCACCAACAACTGTCCGTCAGATTCAGAGTTTTCTGGGATTAGCTGGTTATTACCGAAGATTTATTCTGGACTTCTCTCGAATTGCGAAGCCTATAACTGAGTTGCTGAAGAAATAAGTCAAATTTGTTTGGAGTCAGAAGTGCGAAGATGCCTTCCATGCATTGAGGCAGCATCTGACTATAGCACCAGTATTGGCGCAACCCGACAGCAGCAAGCCTTTTGATGTATATTGCGATGCCTCTGGCACCGGGCTAGGTTGTGTCTTGATGCAAGACAATCGAGTCATCGCTTATGCCTCAAGAGCACTCAGGCCTCATGAGCAAAACTATCCCACTCATGACCTCGAGTTGGCAGCAGTGGTTCATGCATTAAAGATGTGGAGGCATTACTTAATGGGAACCCACTGCAACATCTTCACGGATCATAAGAGCCTTAAGTACATTTTTACTCAGGCTGATCTCAACATGAGGCAGAGAAGATGGCTAGAGCTGATCAAGGATTATGACCTGGAGGTACATTATCACCCAGGAAAAGCTAATGTGGTAGTAGATGCCTTGAGTCGGAAGTTGCAATGCAATTGCATTCTGATGGATTCTCGCATTAACACCTTGTGTGATGAGTTGAGCAAGATGCAAATTGAAGTGATTCCTTCTGGTTCTTTGTCTCACATTTCTGTTGAGCCAGCTTTGCAAGACCAGATTATTATGGCCCAGCTCAGTGACAAGGGAGTGCAAATTATCAAGAAGAATCTCCATCAGAAGGTTGAGAAGTATAATTGTTTCCGCCAAGATGAAAAGGGTGTGCTATGGTTTAAAAGCAGATTGGTGATTCCTAAGGACCAGGATCTCAAGAGGAAAATCTTGGACGAGGCTCATCTCTCCAAATTCTCTATGCATCCGGGAAGCACCAAGATGTACCATGATTTGAAGCCTTTGTATTGGTGGACCAGAATGAAGAGGGAGATAGCCCAGTACGTATCAGAATGTGACACCTGTCAGAGGATAAAGGCAAGCCACTTGAAGTCAGCTAGAGCTTTGCAACCCCTGTCCATACCTTCATGGAAGTGGGATGACATCAGCATGGATTCATTGTGGGACTGCCCAACACCTCTCATCATCATGATTCAATTTGGGTTATTGTGGACCGATTGACGAAAGTGGCACATTTTCTTCCTGTGCACACCACTGATAAGGCTCAGAAGTATGCAGAATTGTATATTGACCGGATCGTGTGTTTGCACGGATTACCTCGGACCATTGTTTCTGACCGAGGAGCCCAATTTGTTGCCAGATTTTTGGGAACAATTGCAAGAGTCTTTGGGGACCAAGCTAATCAGGAGTTCGGCTTATCACCCACAGACTGACGGTCAGACGGAAAGGGTAAACCAAATTCTGGAGGATATGCTGAGAGCTTGTGCGATTGATTGTGGCAAGAACTGGGATAAGCACCTCTCCTTGGCAGAGTTTGCTTATAACAATAGTTATCAATCCAGCCTAAGGATGGCACCTTTTGAAGCTCTCTATGGAAGAAGGTGTAGGACACCACTCAATTGGTCTCAACCTGGAGAAAGAGAAGTTTTTGGACCTGACTTAGTGACTGAAGCCGAAAGGAAGGTCAAACTAATCAGGAAGAATCTAGAAGCTACTCAGGCCAGGCAGAAGAGTTACCATGATAGAAGAAGGAAACCTCTCCAGTTCGAGGTGGGAAGTTTTGTATACCTCAAGGTATCACCCACCAAGGGAGTGCAGAGGTTTGGGATCAAAGGCAAGCTAGCCCCTCATTACGTTGGACCTTATGAGATCATAGAAGCATGTGGACCCGTGGCATACAAGCTGAAGTTACCTTCAAAAATGTCTGCCATTCACGATGTATTCCATGTATCTCAGCTAAAGAAGTGTGTTCGATTGCCAACTGAAATCTTAGCAGAGCCAGAATTGGAGATAGAGCCAGATCTATCGTACCAAGAGTACCCCTCCAAGATTCTAGATTGCAAGGAGAGATCAACTCGGGCTAAATCGATCAAGATGTACAAGGTCCAGTGGAGTAATCACTCAGAGGAGGAAGCTACTTGGGAAACCGAGGAATTCCTGAGATCCAACTTCCCCGATTGCCTACCTAAGGAAGCTGGTACGTAATCACCCCCAACCCCTCATCCTGCCCTTCGAATCTAATTTTCAAAAATATGATCTTAATCCAGAATGAAGTAACTATGAAGCAAAACTTAAAAAGGGCTTCCTTCTGAAGTTGCAAAGAGAATGACATTCGAAGAACAGTTTTACCCTAAAAATAACAGTAATCACCCATTTCCTTTAAGTCTCACCCTTCGCTTCACCCTAGGAGGACTCTGGCCCGAATCTCGGGACGAGATTCCTTTAAGGGGGGAAGGCTGTGACACCCCAGTGTCACCTAGGGCTTCTCTTAAAATGCCAAACCAAGAACCATCATTCTATGTGAACCAAAGTAAGCATGAGCATCAAATTAACTTAAGAATGAAGAATTCCCCAAGCATATACTTAAAAGTATCATGATCAAAACAAATGGGTCTTTCAAAAAAAGGAAGTAATGTGGCAACCCTAACAAAAACCCTAAGTAAGCCAAGTTAAGCATAAAGGGTAATTGGGAGAAGTCATGGGGAAAAATGCAAAATTTCAGATATGATCAAATTACAAAGTTTTAGTTCATCAAATAACTAACAAACCATAGTAAGAGAGTTTGGCCATTTGGTCTTTTTAAAATTCCCAAACTAGCCCTTGAACCATGAGCCCTTGGAGAAATTTAGATTTCTGAATTTCTGAATTTCAGACCTCTTTTCAAAGATCGACTGCGTTCTCTGTTTTTCGAAACTTAAAACCAGGAGATCCAAATATCAAAGTTGTGCCAAATTCCCTTGAACACGCTCTGGAAAAGTTTGAACTCAAACCAAATTCATTTGACATAGTTTTTGTGCAGTTTGACCTCGGGACCAGACATTCTGACACTGGCACCTTGGTGACGCTACAACTCCCTGTCCCTAGCCTAAAACCGCGCGATGTCCATACACAAAAGACAAAGCAAGGTCAGGTGAACAAATCCTTCACAGCGATCTTGCCCAAATTCACTAAGATTTGCACCCAACCAGCGCTTGAACTCGGGCAGAGGCATCGGGCACACGTGTTCGACCGTGCCTGACACCTCCGGTTCACGCCTGTTCGCGCACCCGCGCCTCCCAGTGCACGCTCACGCGCGCTCGTCGGTCCACGACCGCCCGTGCACCGCGCCATGCCTATAAAGCCTCCCCGAGTGCGCCTTACTTCACCCCGTACTCACCCTCACCGGCCAGCCACCTCTCCTTAGCTCTGGCGAGCTCAATTCCGCCCGCCATTGCCGGCAGAGCTTCGGTCGTCGTGGCCAGCCCACTCTAGCCACCCCCAAGTCGAGCCAATGCTTCGGCTAGCTCCGCCAGTGGCCCGTGAAGCTTGCCAAGCCCTCGAACCCGACCGGACTTCACCGGAAACCCGAGATCGACCTCACCGGACTTCGGTCTTCCGCCGCCGCGCGTGGACAGAGCTAACCGGTGAGTCTCCGACCAATTCCTTGCACCCATATCTTCTCTGGCATCCCGTGAACCTCTCTGACCAGTTCGATTGAACTATCCCGCCGTGAGCAGGCTGGACTCCTCGCCGCCGACGAGCAACCCCGCCTGCGCACGTGGACCGGCCAACTCCGGCCATCCCCGACGGCGACACGCACCTCGTTGTGATCCCCGAAACCTCCCCTACGTCCTCGACCACTTCACCGGAGCAATCTCGCCGCCGGTAAGTCCCTCCGCCCTTTCTTCCGTCGCGGTTACTGTGTAAGATAGGAGAAGGACCTCGGGTTACGATGTGAAGAACCCGAGGGGTTTTCTGTAACGTCAGTGACTCATGTGAATAGTAGCCTAAGGACCGATCCGCGAGGAAAACTTCAAATACCCGCCAGGGACCCCAGTGCAAAGTGGTTTTCCATTTAATCAATTCTGTTAATCTTTTTTAAAATGATCAGAGAACTTAGAAAACCCATAACTCGATGAATTCTTAATAAAAAGTTGTCAAACTAATTTTGCTAGCTCCTGAATATTATGAACTATCATTTAAAAATGATAAACTCTATGCTTTCTATTCTGAATTTTTGAGTTAAAAATTAAAAACAGAAACCTATCAAACCTAGTTTAATTCAGGAAAATTAGTTTTTCTTCTGTACTAAACTTAAGAAAATTTGTGGGTATTCAAACCTCATCTAGACACTGTTTAAAAATAATAGGAACCCCAGTATTGAAAAATATGATGTAGATATTCATTTAAAGCTATTTTGCCTAAAACTTAGGAAAAATCAGAAAGGCATTGGAAATTAATGAACAGTGAATGAAATTATTTTTCCTAGTTTGCTTAAGTAACAAAGAACC